>JADFDV010000052.1:6653204-6859009 GCA_019097775.1 Moniezia expansa
ATCACATCTGCTTATTCACTCATTCAAGAGCTATATCAAAGACGCTTGCCTGACTAGTAATGCAAGTGCCATACTGAGTTAACCTTTGCATTCTACTGTATTAGAAATAATGATAAGTGACAACCGAAGCACTAAATCTTAGCTTGGACAAGGTTCCGATCTAAAAAAACATCATTAGCAGTTGATGCTGTATAGTAGCCTGCAGTCAGGACAAAAGATGGTGTTGACTGCAAGTCCTGAGGACTGTTGCCTTTCCAACTATCCCTTTCCTAGCGTACGGAGAGTGTTTCCGCAGTGTGTTGCAGGCGGCTGCTTGCGTCTTGACCCAGTCACGCTGGTGACTCAATCACGGTATTCGATTTCATGGCATGAGAATGGACCAGAGTTAGAAGTCTTTATTTCAGATCTTATATTTCGGATCGAATAAAGCAGCGCGACTGAAGCATGATTGGAGTAAAAGTCCTAAACCGAGGTAGCACTAAGGCGAAAAGAAAATGAAATGAATGTACTTGGAAGTTGCGAATTTAGCGTCATTGTCACTGAGAGGGAGGTTATAGCCAATTTCGGTAGTACCGTCTTCTCAATGTTTGGACTATGTCAATAAAATAGACAGGTGAAGTAAATTGTCTTAGTGCTGAAGTCCGTATAAGTAGTAGATTACTGTATCAACCCGATTTAAGAGTGATTATAAAGGATGGCGGCTGTGGAGCCCTTACCTAAGCTCAATACGCCGTCATATCGACGGTCAACAGTAACAACGGATTTTCTCGAGGTTGAGTGGTACATTGAACTGATCGTTAGTGAACTTCTCTTGAAATGGAATTTCAAGTCAGATGGACCCTCACTGTTGTAAAATGGTGCGTTTAATCGGACTCGTTTTCGAAAGTTACAATTGAGTTCTTGAATCGATGGTAATGAAGACTATGAAATACTGGAACGCAAAGGCGATTCCTAACAAACTAACAGGAACAAAAGTGAATGACACAACATAAAGTTGCTTATCTCCGAAGAACAGTTTTCAAATATTCAATGAAGTACTGTGATTAGGCGTTCAATTTCGTCAGCATCCTAAATCCGAGTTGTGCTAATTTTCAGCGTGTCGTCTTATAGCATTTGACACTAAGAATCGTGATTTGTCGCCTTGATAATAACGCAACGCATTACCAAACCGCGTTCATGTTAGTGTTCATGTTAGTATTTTACAACCGACCATTTATTGCACACATTCGAACAAGTGAACTTCCACATACTTCAGGAGATATAGGTGAGTCTTGCTTGCACAGAGCATCCGTTTCTTCTGGTATCGACCTCACATCTTCGCAACTCCACTAATATCTCTGGTTTCTACCCGAACAACATCGGACCTTGTAGCTAAGGAAATTGTTAGGCTTCTTGAGTTGCATCATGGTACAAACCGAAAAGAGGCGCGCCGCATTTCGGGTTGCCCTCAGCCAAATTAAGTTTCTGTCACTTCGCATCAAACACTAATGAGGGCAGTGCAGTGAACGGATAGAACAAATTCAGGTGTGCCATCTCCCTATTTTGGTTTTGTCTTTGTTGCCCCCAACTCCAGAGAACGTGAAGATGTGGGTTGATGATTAGGGCGAAAACCATTGACACCACGAAATCCAAACAATTAGCCGCCATTAGTGGCAGTTGTGAATTGGCATGGTGCTTCATGATGCAGGCTCTCTTGGCTGGAGTGGCTACGCAAACATCAATGTTGGTGGAATGGCAAGTGACTACCCGTGTTTTCGATGTCAGTTCATGCTAGTAGTAAAAAATGCTCATTCTGTGCACAAGTGGTGCTGTTGCCAGTGTCACTGCGTCGAAAGGAATTAACAGTCTTGGATTCAGCTGCTACGCGACGTGAACAGTTCCTTGCACCTCGAAACAAGCAACCTCTCCTTCCATAATCAACACCTCTCGCAATTCGGTTATATTGATGGCAGCGCGTGCTAGCCATGTGTACGAAAAGCGATTCACTCGGGAAATGCGAATTGAGCCTATTCGGTTCTCGTACGGCAGAGAGTGATCAAAAGACATCCGACTAGTTTCCGTGAAGAGATCTGGATCTGTCTGGTTTATGAATCGACGTGATTCCGTGTTCACAGGGTGAGTAGTGGATTCAGTATTTCTAGAATACTCCCAGAATACTCCCCGAATAAAAACTCTGTCCTGCAAAGCTACTCACCAGCTAAATAAGCAGTGCAGCTTGTGTCGTGAGAATCAAGCTTTAAGGCATGCGTTAGCAGTGTAGTCCGCATTGATGTAGTGGAGTTCGTTCTACTTCTGGCAAACTCCGAAATCGCCAGTGTCATTCTTCTACGATTTAATATCACGTTCACATTAAGGTCGTAAATAAGACTGCACGCTGGAACCCATGAGAGAATTCGAATAGCTCCATTACCATCCAATAGCATGTATTCATTGACACACTGACAGCTACTTGGTGTAGAACCTCGTCTTTATTTTGTTTTATTCAAAGCGGTCAAATGATGACAGCCAGATCGATTGCCTAGGCAGCTAAAGTGGCACATCGACAATTATTTTCCACTTAAATGCGATAATCTGTTACAACCCGTTATGAAGTAGGGCTGTTACGCACATGGGTGAATAGGTGCGCTAATTCCTTTCAACTCCTGTGAGTTTAGGGTGGTGTTCAACTGCATAGCTCTACTTCGCCAAACTCCTTAAACGGCATCTCAATTGTTGACTACGTTCATTTATTCCATATGCCAGAACTTCTCCTCATCAAAGTTGATATGATTCTCGATCAAAGTCGATGCAGGAGCCTATTACAAGCACAAACTCAACGTCAACCGGTTATGGGCGGACATGAAGGCAAATGAACGCTTGTTTGAATTCGCCTGGGCAGATACCCTGAGACGGATGACATTAAGGTTTGACATGGGAGTCCCCAAAATTTGATACAAATTAATCCTAGCTTCACAGTAAGGTATTTAGGGCTTATTCATGCAATTTCAAAATTCAGGAAAGCGAACAATGCCATGTATTCGAGCAGACACATCATGCCAATTGGCACTAACAGAATAGCAATATTTCCCGACTGTTCAATCACCTAAAAAACACACCTGCCATCGAATTCTCGACAGAAACTCAGTGCAACCTAATTGAATGAGTTAAACAAGTACGTGGAATAATGCTTGGAAATGACTCGAACAAATCCTTCCATCGTAATGGTTGGCAAAATATGTGAGCATGAATCCAAATTGGATGCCTTTTACAATATAGCAGTACAAACCACTGGGATCCCTCAAGATTACGACGTAGGTTGAATAAGACGATCGCAGAAGCGTTATAGGTCGATTAAAATCCGCTGGTTAGGAACAGTGAAGAGGCTGGTATTTGGTCAGCAGTGGCAATGCTTTGGATGAATACTGATGCTCAAGTTGTTTTAGACACCTTGCTCTGTATTTTTGCAACAAACTTAGTCATCAAGTATACAATGCTTTACTTCCACCTAAAAGTTTTTTAAAACGATGGGAGCAGTTGAAATAAACAACATGCAGTACTAATAGAAATCGATTGAACTATCGATGTGGACATTGTGGGATGCTTGTGGATCTCCTCGAAGCAAGCTAGTGCTTGATTTTGTTGCGGAACGTCAAGCGCAAGTTCTAATTCATTAGAGAAGACCAAGGATCCGGGTACATTAAGCATAGTCCACATGGCGGTGTAGTGCTTTCGTCAAGAAGGGCACAGTGGTTAATGAGGTGGTCTGCCCTTCACACGCTAAGCCGTGTCAGATGTGTGAAGCTCGCTCGCTCGCTCGGTTTTCTAAGAAACGTTGAATGAAATCACAGTTTGGAAGTACTGCCTTCCTTTATGTTCCCTTTCGCGTAAGCGATTTCGAAAAGTCATTGTGCATTCACTCACTGCGTTTGGCTTCACTTTAAATGGCGAGTGAGTTCAAGTAGTGTTTTCTTGAGTTTCTGCAATAGAAGGAATTGTGTAGAGTACGATACAGTGTTGCGTTTCATATGAGCAGAATGGATGAAACGTATGAGTACTCAACAGCATTTCTTGGTAATGTGAGTTAATACAGCACTTCGTTTGTGTTCTTCCACGTTCCCAAGTGTGCCTGTTTGTGAATTTGTTTATCCATCATCCAAGCTACACCCATGATTGACTGGCTTGACTCAAAGTCAATCCTAAATTGAATTCGGGAATGCGCTCCAACACTCAATGGATGGTGGTGATGTCCAATGTAAACTTGCAAAAAGGAGAACTCAAAGGAAAAGTATGAGGTTGGAAAACTGATAGAAATGAAGTGCTTTTTAAGGAGAAATGTCCAAACAATCGAACTGCAGCCTGACATTCTCACTTAACTGCATGCACGTCTCAATGCAAAGTATGCAATTGCCAATATAATTCAATGGGAAAAGAGCAAATGGACGTTCAATACTGAAAGTAAAGTGGTCGTAAAAAGGCCTGATTTGGTTTGATTGAGAGGCCGATATCTCCTTTTTGAATACCAATTGTTCCCACACTCTGACAATGTCACTCTTGAGAGTTGAGGAAAGGCGATAGTTGTGGGCAAGTTTGAAGGTTGCTGCCGCACCTGTATTCCTGGTTATCTACGTCACTCATTCAACCGTATTAGTGGACTTTTGTGACGCCAAAGCCCGCGTTGGTGGTGAAAACAAGTGGGAGCACCATAGTCGCACGCAGCTCACGCATACCTCATCGTAATGGCGAGAGGCGGATAGCGGAGGTTCACTCGAAGACACTCTTTACGATGATGCTAGATTTTCGCAATGATCTAAGAAAACACAATGATGTATTTGAAATTTAAATTTGAACAGTCTGTGCAAAAGTTAAACCGTTAGCAATGGCGTTAGTCACGGCACATATCTTGCTCATTACACATGCCGTGCTGACATAGACAATTTGATGGTGTTGTGTAATATCGGCCTGTGAAAAGCACCGACTCCCGAGTTGACTGGGACAGATTGAACAGACCTCGCTGCCGGTCCATCGTCTTGTCGAACGCGTCCCAATTTGTTTTTTGTGTCGAACTACCTGCTTCAGTGCTTGTCAGACCCCCTTCACGCGGAACCTGTTCTCATGCAAACAGGGCAAATCATGGTGCGTGTTTTCTACTGGAAATATTCAGCTCCATTCCACCTTCGTACTGGTGCTGTAAAGGTTATTAATTGATCGAAAGCGTTGCTTCAACCGATTGTGCTGTGTGATTCCCCGAAAGTTCACTACTCTGAACCTTTTGCAACCAGTACAATGAAGTGTGCATTGGTGTTCTAATCAGTTTGACATTGGTTCGAAATTGTTGAGCGAAAGCAGAGCAAGGAGAGCATGAATGAACAAAAGGAGGCTGCGATATGGCACAATCGCTGACTAATACTATGCGGGTCAATCGAGTAGTTGTTGACAATCGGTTGTGAGGTTCATTTTGACCGGAAATGCTGACCAATTAGAGCGTCACTGAGATTAGATGCTGGTGTTCTTTCTGGCCTAGAATGGATAATGAAGAATAGGAGAGTTGGTGGTGTTGGTATTGGTGGTTTTATTTGTAGCAGCGACGGCACCGGATGTTAAAATGGTAGATTGGAAATTAACCGTTTTCAAACTCTAGAAATTCTCCTCCATAGGCAAATTGCGATGACTGTTAATACTATATAAACAAAGCTGTGTAAGACAGTGTAATTTTAGAAAGTATTCGATTCTAAACATATTCCAATTCATAAAGTGTGCGCACATCAAGTATCGCTATATCTTCATAAAGCGGTCTCTGAGTTTATAATCCACACTGGCACTGCAGAACCTACTGGAAAATGACTGTCATCTAGGAATTCCAACCGATTCAAAGAGTAAAACCATCGAATTCAGGAAAAAAATACCCTATTTTGAGGTGAGATTCCAGCCTCTCAAAAAAAGCCAAATGGCCTTCACTTCATCGGCATTTACGTTCTTTTTACTTAGATTTGCATGCTGCCGTTAAAGGGAGCAGTTCTTTGCCGACAAGACATGGCAACTTTATTAATTTATTTTATTTTTTCATTTTTTCGGGTTCTGTCTTTTGCGCAGTGCACATGTTATTAGCACCAGCATCCATTGAGTGTTGAGGAGCGCATTACGATTCAATTTAGGATTTTGACTTTTAAAATCAAGCCAGTCAATCATGGGCGTAGCTTGTGAATGAGTGGAAAAACAAAATTCATCCTACACACGCTGACGACGAAGGTGTTGTCACATCCGTTATTGCGTAGGCGAACTTTAGGATAAATCCTCTGGTACTCACCGACTGCATTCTGACCTTCTATTTCTAAATAGCTCACACACCGCCAAAATTTGAAGCCCACGATTTAATTGCCGTTGCGTTTAGTTCACTTCCTCCGCACACAGTTTCACTTTGATAAGCTTCAATTAATTCTACTTCTGACGTAGTAATACCCTGTCGAATCAGAACCATGGGGTTTCTGAAATTAATTTCAAGTTAGTAGTGCTCGGAAACGCTGACCTGGAGACTTGGCGAATCTGTAGTCTAGTCTTCTCATCGCCATGAAATTGCATATCGTGATTGAGTCACCAGCGTGACTGGTCAAGACGCAAGCAGCCGCCTGCAACACACTGCGGAACACACTCTCCGTACGCTAGGAAATGGATAAGTTGGAAAGGCAACAGTCATGAGAATAGCAGCGCTCTATTAGTCCCAGGACTTGCCAGTCACAATCATTTTTGTCCTAACTGCAGGTATTTCGATCTCAGACTAGGCTGTACTTAAGGATTTGCGTTCTGGCCATTGAGATCAATCGTAAGTCATAAGTGAGCTGTCGGGAATTACCCAAGTTTCTCAGAATGTTGCAACTGAAATAATATCCATGGCTAGTGGCCATGTTGGCATCAGCGTCAGGCATCAACTAACTTCCAAGTTATCTAGTTTCAAGCTAGCAGTGAAAGCACCCATTTTGGTCAACAGTTTCTGCAATGAAATTCACGAAAGGAACTTCATTCTTATGACTACATGAACGGCATGAGTACAGGATATTTTGTTGCAATTCTGACCGAGCACATTGTAACCATCCAATGGATTTACTGTGGTTGAACTCCTTTCATTTGATATTAACAGAGCTTGACGATAACTTGTAGCCTTCAAGCCTCATTTTGAAGGAAGAAAATATTGATACACTTGAACACATTCACTGGGCAATTGTACAAAAGAAGAACGATGTTGTGCACTTTAAGGCAGAAGTGGGTCGATAAAAACAAAGCCTATTGGGGTCCGTGAAGAGACTGGGGTCCGGTTCGGAAGTTTCGATTTCCCTGCCTTCAGATTATACACGAACCCCACAGAGTCGACAGGGGGTCGGTTGATTGTATCGCATGCACCAACAACAAATTACAATTCGATGTGCTTCTGAATCCAGTAGTAACTAAATGGAGAATATAATCGAACTCACAACAATTCTGCCGTGTTCTTCCATGCGAAGTAGGTCGCATAGGCTGTGTCGTTTCGGTCCAGGTACCGAAGATATTCGGCGTTCTTGAATAGATGCAAAGTCGTCCACATGATGTAGGAATGTGGCGGTAGTGCATTTTCGTAATCTCCTTGTAAGCACCCAGTACAATCGGTACCATGCCGTTGCTGAAATGAGCATTAGTTAGGGGTTTTCGCATTGTAATTTTGCATTCTAAATCAGTTTATCTCTTATTAGGATTCCAATTTGTTTAAAAATATCTTTTAACAGTTCAGAAAAGTTTTTTCCTTATCCGGAACAAAATGGATCATAATGGAGTGGCATTTAAAGGCGCAAATTCATTGAGTTATGTGTGCTCCTTTTACTGTAATTTCCCATATTGTCATGGGTAGCATTTAAATGGTTCACACTGAGCAGTCATTAATTTAATATCATCGGCAGTGATGGCGTCAGAGTTGACCTACTCGAGATGCTGGCTTTGTATTAGTGATCGGTGAAAACGATCGTTGGGAACTCATCGATCCCTAAAGTAACCAGATGTGAGGGCCGGATAAATTGGATCACAGTACGCAATAGCAACTAGAGGAATTGTAAAAATTATAGCTTTTACACCATGTGCGCTACTAAATATATCAAAGCTTAATGATTCTTGGTTCCTGAATAATCTGAATTAAGGAAATGGTTTACCTAGAGCATTTGTTCGAGACTTCGCGTAATATAGTGCTGCAGTTTGATTCTCGAAGGCAAGATAAAATTTGTAGGTTTTGGAAAGAATTTCAAAAGGGTTCCCGCTTTTGATAGCCTCGTACTCCCTCTTCCGGAAATATCCACCTACACATGTGAGTGTGAGATTATAGAAAATAGCACTGCGCCAAATACGGAATAAATTTGAAATAGCTTCTGCGAATTGAATGCGATTATTTGACGTTTCAGATTGGAAACCACCCAGGCAATCAACTTTGTCCGATTTCGGTGGTATGGTGGGCAGTAGGTGGGTATTATTTTCCATCAACATTTCAGCTATTTCTAGCTTCGTAAACCTCAATTTCGGTGTTGTATTTCTCACACAAAATAGGATGTAATATGGTACTGGTGACGAAGCCATGTATGTTATAAAAATGTCTACCTAAAAAGAATGATGGTGAGTCTGGGATTGGAAAAATATAGAATTTACGTGTGTCAATTGTTCAGAGTTTAATTTTGGCATATGAACAGGGCTTTCGCAGTTTCAAAGGCGATGATCACTCCTCTTTCTTTCAGCTCAGCTGCTACGTGAGGGGCGAAGGGAGCGGAGAATACTGCCACGTCACCTGGGCTAAGCCTGCCGTATATTGGGAAGTTACACTTGTATTACAGCCAGGCATTATGGTTTGATGATGTATAATCTTCCGATCGTAGAAGATGGTTGAGGTTTCCAAAAGAAAGATCGTCTGAAAGTAAAAGTTAAAGTTATTGGCATTATTGGTCAAAAAAGCCTACATAGTTATGCGAAAAATCGAAGCACTCACCTATGCCACTCCAACGCGCATGCATGCGCGATGATAAGAGAATAGGTGAAGTGATTTCCTTTTCACATAACTGAAGTGTGTGTGGAGACGAAAACTACTCTCTCTATCTATTATTATCAGGAAAATAGCGATTTCGCTAGTCCGTAAGCAGAAGTGCAGTAATGCTCCAGTTTATCTCACCATGCCACCCCTAAAATCGTGGTTAATTTTGAAAAATAAATGGGTGCGCGCAAACCATAGTCTGTTCACCAGTTTTGGTTAGCCAATGGAGTTTAGGTGTGGCATAACAATATGCGACAATACGATTGAAATTCCTGCTGATTGTTCATCTTTGTACTGAATGTTGTGGGCAGTAACCGAGCCGATGTAGGTGTGTTCGGAATGAGCAATATACGTTTATGGCAAAAATTATCACTACTTATCTGTTGTCAATCGTGATTTATAGAGGGAAAGGATTCAAAGTAAACGGACGCGAAGATTTAAACCGGCATGAGGTCTTCCTTCGCGAATGTTCTTGAAAAAATTAGGAATTTGCTTTCCATGAGCTCTGCAGACTCTAAATAAACTTTGTCCGGTTCAACTTTTACGTAAATGTCACTGATATTACGCAAGTCTTTCAGTGAGTAAAATACAGTGGTCTGGAAATATTTTGTCTCCAATAATTTCTTGCCAATGTGTCAAATCACTAGATGGTCCAGTTTGTCAATCACAAATGAGATTTAAACGAAATCACAAGCATCGAAACTAGCACCGTATATTATCAACGCTTCTGCTGTCATGGAATAAAAATATGCTGTTCGCCAGTGTGTCTGCTGTCTCGTAACAAATGTAGTCTGTTTTCTATCATCCGCAAGTATTTTTAGGTTGGAAATATAGTTATCGAAACAGCGAAGGCAATGTTGTTTGCCTAATCATTGCCCAAATAATGGTTACTTAATTAAATGCGAGTGGCCTCAACAGTGGCCGTCATGGTGCCTGAACTTATTCTCTGGGACAAGATGGGGTAATTTGTGTGCTATTTTTTAGGTATTCTCTAGCATCTCCAAGCACTTGTTGTATTTGATATATTTGTCGACTCTCGGAGGACATACCTTCTTTCAAGATGTTCCTCTAAAACGCCGACGCGAATTGAGCTCTGCTCTTTCTGAACATCTTAACCAAATCACAAATTTTGCCTTGGATTGCCTTATTGCCGTTAAACTACATTCTCACAGAACCTAGATTTCAACGAGGACACAACTCGATGCCTGTGTTCAGTTTACTTTGCTTTCGCTCTTTACGAATGGTGTCCTCTTCGCCCTTGTTTGAGTGGTGTCCATCCGATCAGGTACCTTCCACTCTAAGCACTACCCCGATGTTCGACTTCTCCTTTCCTTCTGCGGTTCCGAAGCTTCGTACTGCGGCCGTTGATTTATTGACAGTCATTCTCTCGAAAAAGCAGATCACTGTAAATAGGAGGCTTAGACAACGGCACAATTCGCGTGTATGGCATTTCTTTGCGTTTAATGGAGAGAATCCAATCGATGATGAAAATCCTTCTGAAATCTCCGCATCTGCATTTGGTACTTCGGAATTCATTACACTTCTCTTCCTCCTCCTCCGTGTGTAGACACGCCATGTATGTATTAGAATCGAGATACCAAATTTTCTAGTGGGAAAATACCCATGGACTTGTGAAACGAACGGCTTCTCTCCATTTTAAACGCAAAGAAAAGAAAAGAACATGCATATACACGCGAATTGTTGCCGTTGGTTATTATCGCCTCCAATATTTACAGTGATCTGCTTTTTCGAGAGAATGGACTGTCAATAAATCAAGGCCGCAGTACGAAGTTCGACGACGCAGAAGGAAAAGGAGAAAGTCCGAACATTATGGGGTAGTGCTAGAGTGGAATGGTACCTGATCGGATGGACACCACTCAAACAAGGGCGAGAGAGGACACCATTCGTAAGCGAGGAAAGCAAAATAAAGTGAACAAAGGCATCGAGTGTGTCTCGTTGTGAAATCTATGTTCTGTGAAGAATGTAGTTTTAACGGCCGAAATAAATGCCCAATCCAAGCAAAATTGTGATTGGTTAAATGTTCAGAAAGAGCAGAGCTCAATTCGCGTCGGCGTTTTCGAGGAACATGTGAAAAGAAGAGTATGTCCTCCGAGAGTCGACAAAATAATCAATACAACAAGTAGCTTGAGATGCTTAGAGAATACCTAAAAAATATCACACCAAAGTACCCACTTGTCCCAGAGAGATAAGTTCAGGCACCAAGACGCCACGGTGAGGCCACTCGCATTACATTAAGTTGAACCATTATTTGGGCAATGATTAGGCAAACAACATTGCCTTCGCTGTTTCGAGAAACTTATATTTCCAACCTAAAAATACTTGCGGATGATGAGAAAACAGACTACATTGTTACGAGACAGCAGACACACTGGCGAACAGAATATTTTTATTCCATGACAGCCTAGAAGCGGTGAGATACGGTGCTGTCTTCGATGCTGTAGATTCGTTTAAATATCATTTGTGATTGGACAAACTGGACCAGGTCAGTGATTTGACACATTGCTAAGAATTATTGGAGACAAAAAATATTTCCAGACCACGGTAATTTTTACTCAACGAAAGACTTGCGTAAGATCGTGACATTACGTTAAAAGGTGAACCGGACAAAGAGTTTATTTAAGCTGCAGAGCTCATGGAAAGCAAAATTCCTAATTTTTTCAAAGAACGATTCGCAAGAAGACATCATTGCCGGTTTAAGTTCGCGTCCGTTTACTTTGAATCCTTTCTCTATAAATCCGATGACAACAGATAAGTAAGTGATAATTTTTGCCATAAACGTTATATTGCTCAATCCGGAACAACACCTACATCTGCTCGGTTACTGCCCACAACATTCAGGATACGAAGATGAACAAGCAGCAGGGAATTTTCATCGTATGTCGCATATGTATGGCCACACCTACACTCCCATTGGCTAACCAAAATGGTGAACCGACTAGTGGTTTGACGCCACCATTTATTTTCCAAAAATTAAACACGGGATTTTAGGGGTGGGCATGGTGAGATAAACTGGAGCATTACTGCACTTCTGCTTTCCGGACAGCTGAAATGCGCTATTTTCCTGATAATATAATAGAGAGAGAGGATTTTCGTCTCCACACACACTTAAGTTATGTGAAAAGGGAAAATCACTCAGACATATTCTTTATCAATCGCGCACATAGACCAGTTGGCGTGGCTATCGATTTTCGCATAACTATGTAGGCATTTTGACCAATAATCCAATAACTTTTTAACTTTCTTTCAAGGAGATCTTTCTTTTGGGAAACTCCAACCATACATTCACGATCGGAAGATTATTACATCATCCAAACCAAATAAATTGCTGGCTGTAGATAGATACAAGGGTAACTTCCCAAATAATACGGCAGGCTTAGCCCCCAAGGGGACCGTGGCATTATTCTACGCTCCCTCGCCACTCACGTAGAACTGAGTGAAAGAAAGAGGAGTGATCATCGCCTTTGAAACTGGCGAAAGCCCTGTTCATATGCCAAAATTAAACTCTGAACAATTGACACACGTAAAATTCTAATATATTTCCAATCCCAGACTCACCATCAATTCTTTTTAGGTAGACATTTTTATAACATACATGGCTTCGTCACCAGTACCATATTTACATCCTATTTTTGTGAGAAATACAACACCGAAATTGAGGTTTACGAAGCTAGAAATAGCTGAAATGTTGATGGAAAATAATACCCACCTACTGCCACCATACCACCGAAATCGGACAAAGTTGATTGCCTGGGTGGTTTCCAATCTGAAACCGTCAAATAATCGCATTCAATTCGCAGAAGCTATTTCAAAATTTATTCCAGTATTTGGCGCAGTGCTATTTTCTATAATCTCACACTCACATGTGTAGGTGGATATTTACGGAAGAGGGAGTACGAGGCTATCAAGAAGCGGGAACCCTTTTGAAATTCTTTCCAAAACCTACAAATTTTATCTTGCCTTCGAGAATTCAAACTGCAGGCACTATATTACGGAGAAGTCTCGAACAAATGCTCTGAGGTAAACCATTTCCTTAATTTCAGATTATTCAGGAACCAAAGAATCATTAAGCTTTGATAATATTTAGTAGCGCACGATGGTGTAAAAGCTATAATTTTTACAATTCATCTCTAGTTGCTATTGCGTACTGTGATCCAAATTTATCCGGCCCTCACATCTGGTTACTTTAGGGATCGATAGAGTTCCCAACGATCGTTTTCACCGATCACTAATACAAAGCAGCATCTCGGAGTAGGTCAACTCTGACGCCATCACTGCCGATGATATTAAATTAATGACTGCTCAGTGTGAACCATTTAAATGCTACCCATGACAATATGGGAAATTACAGTAAAAGAGGCACACATAACTCAATGAATTTGCGCCTTTAAATGCCACTCCATTATGAATCCATTTTGTTCCGGATAAGGAAAAAATTTTCTGAAATCTGTTAAAAGATATTTTTAAACAAATTGGAATCCTAATAAGAGATAAACTGGATTTAGAATGCAAAATTACAATGCGAAAACCCCTAACTAAATGCTCATTTCAGCAACGGCATGGTACCGATTGTACTGGGTGCTTACAAGGAGGATTACGAAAATGCACTACCGCCACATTCCTACATCAATGTGGACGACTTTGCATCTATTCAAGAACTAGCCGAATATCTTCGGTACCTGGACCGAAACGACACAGCCTATGCGACCTACTTCGCATGGAAGAAACACGGCAGAATTGTTGTGAGTTCGATTATATTCTCCATTTAGTTACTACTGGAATTCAGAAGCACATCGTAAATTGTAATTTGTTGTTGGTGCATGCTAGACAATCAACCGACCCGACTGTCGACTCTGTGGGTTCGTGTATAATCTGAAGGCAGGGAAATCGAAACTTCCGAAACCGGACCCCAGTCTCTTCACGGACCCCAATAGGCTTTGTTTTTATCGACCACTTCTGCCTTTAAAGTGAAACATCGTTCTTCTTTTGTACAATTGCCCAGTGAATGTGTTCAAGTGTATCAATAAATTTCTTCCTTCAAAATGAGGCTTGAAGGCTACAAGTGATATGCGTCAAGCTCTGTTAATATCAAATGAAAGGAGTTCAAACCACAGTAAATCCATTGGATGGTTACAAATGTGCTCGGTCAGAATTGCAACAAAATATCCTGTACTCATGCCGTTCATGTAGTCATGAAGAATGAAGTTCCTTTCGTGAATTTCATTGCAGAAACTGTTGATCCAAAATGGGTGCTTTCACTGCTAGCTTGAAAACTAGATAACTTGGAAGTTAGTTGATGCGCCATGACGCTGATGCCAACATGGCCACATAGCCATGGAGTATTATTTCAGTTTGCAACATTCTGAGGTAACTTGGGTAATTCCCAGACAGCTCACTTATGACTTACGATTGATCTCAATGGCCAGAACGCAAATCCTTAAGTACAGCCTAGTCTGAGATCGAAATAACCTGCAGTTAGGACAAAAATGATTGTGACTGCAAGTCCTGGGGACTAATAGAGCGCTGCTATTCTCAATGACTGTTGCCTTTCCAACTTATCCATTTCCTAGCGTACGGAGAGTGTGTTCCGCAGTGTGTTGCAGGCGGCTGCTTGCGTCTTGACCCAGTCACGCTGGTGACTCAATCACGATATGCAATTTCATGGCGATGAGAAGGGACTAGACTACAGATCGCCAAGTCTCCAGGTCAGCGTTTCCGAGCACTACTAACTTGAAATTAATTTCAGAAACCCCATGGTTCTGATTCGACAGGGTATTACTACGTCAAGAAGTAGAATTAATTGAAGCTTATCAAAGTGAAACTGTGTGCGGAGGAAGTGAACTAAACGCAACGGCAATTAAATCGTGGGCTTCAAATTTAGTGGCGGTGTGTGAGCTATTTTAGAAATAGAAGGTCAGAATGCAGTCGGTGAGTACCAAGATGATTTATCCTAAAGTTCGCCTACGCAATAACGGATTGTGACAACAACCTTCGTCGTCAGCGGTGGTAGGATGAATTTTGTTTTTCCACTCATTCACAAGCTACGCCCATGATTGACTGGCTTGATTTTAAAAGTCAAAATCCTAAATTGAATTCGGTAATGCGCTCCTCAACACTCAATGGATGCTGGTGCTAATAACATGTGCACTTGCGCAAAAGACAGAACCCGAAAAAAATGAAAAAAATAAAAATAAAATTAATTAAAGTTGCCAATGTCTTGTCGGCAAAGAACTGCTCCCTTTAACGGCAGCATGCAAATCTAAGTAAAAAGAACGTAAATGCCGATGAAGTGAAGGCCATTTGGCTTTTTTTGAGAGGCTGGAATCTCACCTCAGAAATAGGGTATTTTTTTCCTGAATTCGATGGTTTTACTCTTTGAATCGGTTGAGAATTCCTAGATGACAGTCATTTTCCAGTAGGTTCTGCAGTGCCAGTGTGGATTATAAACTCAGAGACCGCTTTATTGAAGATATAGCGATACTTGAGTGCGCACACTTTATGAATTGGAATATGTTTAGAATCGAATACTTTCTAAAATTACACTGTCTTACACAGCTTTGTTATATAGTATTAACAGTCATCGCAATTTGCCTATGGAGGAGAATTTCTAGAGTTTGAAAACGGTTAATTTCCAATCTACCAATTTTAATACATCCGGTGCCGTCGCTGCTACAAATAAAACCACCAATACCAACACCACCAACTTCTCCATATTCTTCATTATCCATTCTAGGCCAGAAAGAACACCAGCATCTAATCTCAGTGACGCTCTAATTTGGTCAGCATTTCCGGTCAAAATGAACCTCACAACCGATTGTCAACAACTACTCGATTGACCCGCATAGTATTAGTCAGCGATTGTGCCATATCGCAGCCTCCTTTTGTTCATTCATGCTCTCCTTGCTCTGCTTTTCGCTCAACCTAATTTCGAACCAATGTCAAACTGAATTAAGAACTCCAATGCACACTTCATTGTACTGGTTGCAAAAGGTTCAGAGTAGTGAACTTTCGGGGAATCACACAGCCACAATCGGTTGAAGCAACGCTTTCGATCAATTATATAAACCTTTACAGCAGCCAGTACGAAGGGTGGAGATGGAGCTTGAATATATTTCCAGTAGAGCAAACACGCACCATGATTTGCCCATGATTTGCATGAAGTGAACAGCTGTTCCGAAGCCCGTCTCGAGAGAAGGGAAGTAAATTGGCACCTCTGGTTCAAGAGCTCCACTCGGGAGTCTTTTCACAGGCCGATATTTAAACACAAGAAATTGTTATTTGTCAGTCATTAGATGAGCAAAGATGAGTTTCGAAGCCAAGTCATTAAAGCAAGTAATTTTATGCGACAAGATGTTGGCAAATTTAATTATTTCAAAATATATTTTTGATTTTTCTTTTCTAGGAATTCAACTTTTGCGGAAACGCACATCTTATTATCACCACCAGTCGTAGTCGTAAATGAGATGTCCTTCAGATCGAAACCTTCCCACGTGTCTATACCGCCTCTCTGCCATTACGATGAGGTATGCTGTGAGCTGCGTGCGACTACATGGTGCTCCCACTTGTTTTCACCACCAACGCGGGCTTTGGCGTCACAAAAGTCCACTAATACGGTTGAATGAGTGAGCGTAGATAACCAGGAATACAGGTGTCGGCAGCAACTCTTCAAACTTGCCCACAACTATCGCCTTTCCTCAACTCTCAAGAGTGACATTGTCAGAGTGTGGGAACAATTGGTATTCAAAAAGGAGATATCGGCCTCTCAATCAAACCAAATCAGGCCTCTTTTACGACCACTCTTACTTTCAGTATTGAACACGTCCAATTTGCTCTTTTCCCATTGAATTATATTGGCAATTGCATACTTTGCATTGAGACGTGCAGTGCAGTTAAGTGAGAATGTCAGGCTGCAGTTCGATTGTTTGGACATTTCTCCTTAAAGAAAGCACTTTCATTTCTATCAGTTTTCCAACCTCAATTACTTTTCCTTTGAGTTCTGCCTTTTGTGCAAGTTTACATGTGACTATCACCACCATCCATTGAGTGTTGAGGAGCGCATTACCGAATTCAATTTAGGATTTTGACTTTTGAGTCAAGCCAGTCAATCATGGGTGTAGCTTGTGAGTGAGTGGATAAACAAAATTCATCCCACCATCGGTGACGGCAACAGTCGATTTTCTAAGAAACGTTGTGAAGTTTAATCACAATTTAATTTCAGAAGTGCTGTCTTCATCTGTTTTCCTTTATTGCCACGGCGAACTCAAGAAAAAGTCATCTTGGAACTCACTCGCCATTTTAGAAGTAGAAGGTCCAAACGCAGTGAGTGAATGCCAAGATGACTTTTCCGAAAGTTCGCTTACGCGATAAGGGAACATAAAGGAAGGCAGTACTTCCAAAACTGTGATTCAATTTCACAACGTTTCTTAGAAAACCGAGCGAGCGAGCGAGCTTCACACTATCTGACACGGCTTAGCGTGAGAAGGGCAGACCACCTCAGTTAACCACTGTGCCCTTCTTGACGAAAGCACTACACCGCCATGTGGACTATGCTTAATTGTACCCGGATCCTTGGTCTTCTCTAATGAATTAGAACTTGCGCTTGACGTTCCGCAACAAAATATCAAGCACTAGCTTGCTTCGAGGAGATCCACAAGCATCCCATCCAATGTCCACATCGATAGTTCAATCGATTCTATTAGTACTGCATGTTGTTTATTTCAACTGCTCCCATCGTTTTAAAAAACTTTTAGGTGAAAGTAAAGCATTGTATACTTGATGACTAAGTTTGGTGCAAAAATACAGAGCAAGGTGTCTAAAAACAACTTGAGCATCAGTATTTCATCCAAAGCATTGCCACTCTGCAGACCAAATACCAGCCTCTTCACTGTTCCTAACCAGCGGAGTTTTAATCGACCTATAACGCTTCTGCGATCGTCTTATTCAACCTATCGTCGTAATCTTGAGGGATCCCAGTGGTTTGTACTGCTATAAGTGTGTAAAAGGCAATCCAATTTGGATTCAGTTTACTGCATACTCAATATTTTGCCAACCATTACGATGGAAGGATTTGTTCGAGTCATTTCCAAGCATTATTCCACGTACTTGTTTAACTCATTCAATTAGGTTGCACTGAGTTTCTGTCGAGAATTCGATGGCAGGTGTGTTTGTTTAGGTGATTGAACAGTCGGGGAAATATTGCTATTCTGTTAGTGCCAATTGGCATGATGTGTCTGCTCGAATACATGGCATTAGTTCGCTTTCCTGAATTTTGAAATTGCATGAAATAAGCCCTAAATACCTTAACTGTGAAGCTAGGATTAATTTGTATCAAATTTTGGGGAGCATCCCTATGTCAAACCTATAATGTCATCCGTCTCAGGGTATCTGCCCAGGCGAATTCAACAAGCGTTCATTTGCCTTCCATGTCCGCCCATAACCCGGTTGACGTTGAGTTTGTGCTTGTAATAGGCTCCTGCATCGACTTTGATCGAGAATCATATCAACTTTGATGAGGAGAAGTTCTGGCATATGGAATAAATGAACGTAGTCAACAATTGAGATGCCGTTTAAGCGGAGTTTGGCGAAGTAGAGCTATGCAGTTGAACAACCACGCCTATAACTCACAGGAGTTGAGAAGGAATTAAGGCGCACCTACTCACCCATGTGCGTAACAGCCCTACTTCATAACGGGTTGTAACAGATTATCGCATTTAAGTGGAAAATAATTGTCGATGTGCCACTTTAGCTGCCTAGGCAATCGATCTGGCTGTCATCATTTGACCGCTTTGAATAAAACAAAATAAAGACGAGGTTCTACACCAAGTAGCTGTCAGTGTGTCAATGAATACATGCTTATTGGAATGGTAATGGAGCTATTCGAATTCTCTCATGGGTTCCAGCGTGCAGGTCTTATTTACGACCTTAATGTGAACGTGATATTAAATTCAGTAGAAGAATGACACTGGCGATTTCGGAGTTTGCCAGAAGTAGAACGAACTCCACTACATCAATGCGGACTACACTGCTAACGGCATAGCCTTAAAGCTTGAGTCTCAACGACACAAGCTGCACTGCTTATTTAGCTGGTGAGTAGCTTTGCAGGACAGAGTTTTTATTCTGGGAGTATTCTGGGAGTATTCTAGAAAATAAACTGAATCCACTATCCACCCTGTGAACACGGAATCACGTCGATTCATAAACCAGACAGATCCAGATCTCTTCACGGAAACTAGTCGGATGTCTTTTGATCACTCTCTGCCGTATCGAGAACCGAATAGGCTCAATTCGCATTTCCCGAGTGAATCGCTTTTCGTACACATGGCTAGCACGCGCTGCCATCAATATAACGCGAATTGCGAGAGGATGTTGATTATGGAAGGAGAGGTTGCTTGTTTCGAGGTGCAACGGAACTGTTCACGTCGCGTAGCAGCTGAATCCAAGACTGTTAAATTCCTTTCGACGCAGTGACACTGGCAAGCAGCTACCACTTGTGCACAGAATAGAGCATTTTTTACTACTAGCATGAACTGACATCGAAAACACGGGTAAGTCACTTGCCATTCCACCAACATTGATGTTTGCGTAGCCACTCCAGCCAAGAGAGCCTGCATCATGAAGCACCAATGCCAATTGCAAAGCTGCCACTAATGGCGGCTAATCTGCTTGGATTTCGTGGTGTCAATGGTTTTACGCCCTAATCATCAACCCACATCTTCACGTCTCTGAGAGTTGGGGGCAACAAGACACAAGAACCAAAATAGGGAGATGGCACACCTGAATTTGTTCTATCCGTTCACTGCACTGCCCTCATTAGTGTTTGATGCGAAGTGGGACAGAAAACTTAATTTGGCTGAGGGCAACCCGAAATGCGGCGCGCCTCTTTTCGGTTTGTACCATGATGCAACTCAAGAAGCCTAACAATTTCCTTAGCTACAAGGTCCATGTATGTTGTTCGGGTAGAAACCAGAGATATTAGTGGAGTTGCGAAGATGTGAGGTCGATACCAGAAGAAACGGATGCTCTGTGCAAGCAAGACTCACCTATATCTCCTTGAAGTATGTGGAAGTTCACTTGTTCGAATGTGTGCAATAAATGGTCGGTTGTAAAATACTAACATGAACACTAACATGAACGCGGTTTGGTAATGCGTTGCGTTATTATCAAGGCGACAAATCACGATTCTTAGTGTCAAATGCTATAAGACGAGCACGCTGAAAATTAGCACAACATCGGATTTAGGATGCTGACGAAAGTGAACGCCTAATCACAGTACTTCATTGAATATTTGAAAACTGTTCTTCGGAGATAAGCAACTTTAATGTTGTGTCATTCACTTTTGTTCCTGTTAGTTATGTTAGGAATCGCCTTTGCGTTCCAGTATTTCATAGTCTTCATTACCATCGATTCAAGAACTCTAAATTGTAACTTTCGAAAACGAGTCCGATTAAACGCACCATTTTACAACAGTGAGGGTCCATCTGACTTGAAATTCCATTTCAAGAGAAGTTCACTAACGATTCAGTTCAATGTACCACTCAACCTCGAGAAAATCCGTTGTTACTGTTGACGTCGATATGACGGCGTATTGAGCTTAGGTAAGGGCTCCACAGCCGCCATCCTTTATAATCACTCTTAAATCGGGTTGATACAGTAATCTACTACTTATACGGACTTCAGCACTAAGACAATTTACTTCACCTGTCTATTTTATTGACATAGTCCAAACATTGAGAAGACGGTACTACCGAAATTGGCTATATAACCTCCCTCTCAGTGACAATGACGCTAAATTCGCAACTTCCAAGTACATTCATTTCATTTTTCTTTTCGCCTTAGTGCTACCTCGGTTTAGGACTTTTACTCCAATCATGCTTCAGTCGCGCTGCTTTATTCGATCCGAAATATAAGATCTGAAATAAAGACTTCTAACTCTGGTCCATTCTCATTGCCATGAAATCGAATACCGTGATTGAGTCACCAGCGTGACTGGGTCAAGACGCAAGCAGCCGCCTGCAACACACTGCGGAACACACTCTCCGTACGCTAGGAAATGGATAAGTTGGAAAGGCAACAGTCCTCAGGACTTGCAGTCACAACCATCTTTTGTCCTGACTGCAGGCTACTATACAGCATCAACTGCTAATGATGTTTTTTTAGATCGGAACCTTGTCCAAGCTAAGATTTAGTGCTATCGGTTGTCACTTATCATTATTTCTAATACAGTAGAATGCAAAGGTTAACTCAGTATGGCACTTGCATTTACTAGTCAGGCAAGCAGGTCTTTGATATAGCTCGTGAATGAGTGAATAAGCAGATGTGATCTCAGTTCCTGTTCCTTGAAACGTTGGCGAACTCAATCACGTTTTTACATTGACCCTCTTAGACTACTTTTGCTAATCTCAGACTTTCTATCTCAGTCGTTGCTCAAACACAGCCGCCAAATTGGAAGCCCACAATTTCGTTGTCATCGCGTTTAGTCCACTCCCTCCGCACATTTTTTCATTCCTATTTACTTCAACTGATTGTGCTTCTTAATTAAGATCACACTATCTTCGACATCATTAAATAGAGTTCGGTTTTTCAGCTTAGATAAACATCGCGATGTAAGTCAATTAATACAGCTGAAGATGGTCAAATCTAAGGGCACTTTCCTGTGCTCAATTCACATGCGCTTTGAAAATTTATTTCCCGACGTATTGCAGTTGTGGTCCGGCACACCAGCAACTTAATCGCAATTTTGCATTTCAAAGTGATAAGTATATGCAATTTAGAATAGGTGAACATCATCACGGACATTGGGCCCTAATTTAGGTCGACCTCTAACAGAACAGGCGCCTTCAACATTTTTTAGGCTTTATTACTATCCTCTCGACGTAACCGAAATATGGATTCTCGACTTGTGCCCGATCAAATACATCATCTTTTATCAGTGAGACGCCATCTCGTCTGTATTTCGAATTCAATGGAAGTTTACAGGCAAATACAAACGATCGAGCATAACATCTCAATCAACCCCGAAAAGATCCACCAATGCTTGTGCAACATACTCATTACGCTCATCTATGTTCTCATCGCTCCGTTGTTCACGTTGACGTCGCTTTGAACGCGTGCTGGGGCGCGCTAAGGGCTCCAATTTACTAATTGACAAGGATTCTTTATACTTTTCCGCAATAGGTATCTGTGGAGACAAGAAGGCAAGTGTTAATCGTATGATTTCAAGACAAAGTTGATGCACTAAAATCCCTGAGAGTCACGCACCCCAATAATCGGTTGAAGCAGCGCTTTCGATCGATCCCGAAGTGCCTTGTCTGTTGGTGGTTTGGTCGGATGGAACACCATTTGGATGTATTTCTAAAAGAACAAACACTTATAGATAAGCGCACTTGATGTTGACTGGAAACATTTGCCTTCTTAATCATTCATTGTACAGTCTTAAAACTCCGTCCTTACACAACCAGCCCACTTCGCTTGCTTTCTAAAGTAGTAAGATAGAAAAATGCTAACAATTACCACTATTGATCAGTCAAATCCGGCGCCTTTCTCTCTCCCTATTGCCTTCTCCTTTGCTCATTATAAGGAAATTTATTAAATCTGGTTCAAACGCTTATAAACATATATCAATTTTAACCTGATCTGACTTCATATTTGATCGATTTCATATGCGAACGCCTCTACCAAAGGGACGAAAAAACTCAAAGAGCCTTTCCTCAGACTGGTTCGTCCAAAATTTTATGGAGCATTATGGTCTAGTTTAGTAAGTAATTCTTCATATAAATATTTAATAAAATGCAGTTGGTATGCATGAAACATTCATGCATCTGGGACTTAGTGGGGGACAGAGTAAGTGGGAAGAAAGCCTATGTCCAGATTATCCAGTAGTAGTCAATCCTACTTTCTATGATCACGTGGTGATCGCCGGAAACCTCAGGGGCAACCCTGAGGGCCAAAGAGAGGGGCGACCGGGTAGGGCTAATCACCCACCGGACGTGTGAACATATTATTATGCCAGCAGAAGTACAGCCTGAGTCCACCAAGAGCCTCTTATTCAAGGTACGACGTCATACCTGGATTCATGGTCTTAAATTTCGATTGTGGGACGTGCGCGCCTGTAGCAATGAATGGGAACTCCGCCAGATAGTTGAAGAGACTTCTAGTAGAGGTATGGAGATTGTTGCCCTAACGGAAACTCGATTGAAGTCTTGCTCCTTACACAGACAACTACGCTTTCTTCAACTCTGGATATAGTAGTAAAAGCTCTAGACCAAACGGTGGAGTCGCCTTTTTGGTCAAAAAGGGCATAGAAGCTAACTTTAACCCAGTCTCAAATAGGCTTGCCACACTAACACTCAGTTGGACTGATGGGATGTTACGCTCCGACCGTGTCCACGGAGGATGCAACGGTTAAAGAATCCTTCTACAAACTTGTGGCCAAAACTTATAGATTGTTTCTCTTTAAATATACACAAATAATTACCTTTAGCGATTTCAATTGCAGATTTAGCTCTGATGCCCGTAACACTGGCGTCAAACTGGTCGGCCCATTAACCGATCGAGAAGACACCATAGAGAATGGACTAAGGCTACTAGGCCTACACTAAGAGTATAATTTAACCGTGACGACTACTTTCTTTCGGAAAGCAACTTCTCGAAGACTGACTTGGTACTCTCCTACAGGGAAAGGTGCTACTCTTGACTTTGTTCAAATCTATGCCTTATAAGAGATATACGAGCTTCTAGAAAGGCAGATGCGAAATCTGACCACTGCCTACAAACAATTATCCTCAAGCTCAAATCATATGATAGAAATCGCTTAGGAAAACGAAAGAATAGAACTTTGATAGAGGGCATAAGCAGTCAAAAGCCTCGAACAAATCAGAAAATCGAAGGAAAAATACCAGGAACACCTCAAAGGGAACTACTTCAGGACCCTTTGACAACTACATGCGAGGATATTTTGAAATCTATAGAACAAGCTGCCACCAAAACAGTGAGGCAAAAAGCGGAGCGAAAGAAAAACGGATGGTATACAGCTATCCGCGAGAAGGAAGATGGAGAACTCATGCTACAAAAGCAGTTGAGAGCAAATTGGCTCTAAAATCCATCTCAAGAAACGCCTTTGAAGTACAAACAACAAAGAAACAGGGTGAACAGTCGGATTCCAAAACGAAAATAAGCATATCAAGAAGAGAGAATAACAAACTTTCCAGTCTACCTCGCAGAGAGAGAACCTCGAAAAGCCTTCTTGCTGTTGAAGGACACAATGATTTCTACAGTGGGATCACTCCTATACCTCGAGCCTGGCTTGATGGTGAAGTTGTAAGCATCAACAAGTGTAAAGGTTTGTAGACAGATCCTGCAAATTATAGATCAATCTCTCTTCTAGAAATATTAGGCAAGTTATATGCATCTATTCTATGCTGACATCTGAAGCACCATCTTGCCGAGCTGCACTCAAGAACCCGATTTGGATTCTGCGAGAAAAGATCCACCGAACAGGCCATACTTGGAGTATGAACCATTATTATACAGAAAGCCGTGGACCAGAAGCAGAAAATAGTGCCAGTGTTTGTCGACCTGAAAAAGGCCTTTGACTCGCTGCCTAAAGCTGCAATAATCGACCGAATGACCGATCTGGACTGCTCTTGGCAAATAGTCCATTCGGTAAAATCCTTGATGGACTCACCGATGGAGAAATTGAGGGGAACAAAGGACTACTTCTTGATGGAACGTGGTGTGAGACAAGGCTCAAAGGAAGGACCACTTCTTTTCAACCTAACCTTCCAATTCATATTGGATGAAGCATTCCCCTCACTCAATTATACTGCGGTTCAGATGATTAACCACTCGGGCAAAAGATGGCTGCTTAAACCATCTGGAATACGCAGACAATCTATGTATCATTGCGTTAAGTAAGGTTACAGCTGTCAGATTAATAAAGCATCTGGTGATAACGCTGCATAAATAAGGAATGCAAACTGAAGTGAATAAAGTCCTCTGGCTTCAAGTTGGTGCCGGTGAAAATCAAACGCCCCTTGAAACTGCAGGAATGTCATTCCGACGCGCCCCATACTTCGAATATCTTGGCTCCATAATTCAAGACACCGGTGAGCCGGACGGAGCAATAAAAGCAAACCTAGTGAGGGCAAAAAGGCCATTAACACGACTACAACCATTCCTGCGCTCTGGTGGGTATTTTTGTCGATCCTGCATTCATTTGTGGATTATCTAATATTGCCTTGAGAGTAAAAGATAACAATCGACTATAAACAATACAGAATATGGCTCGAAGTATGATTCTTGGATTGTACCCGCAAAGAGTTAAAACTGTAGAGGAACTGCGAAGGGAGCTGCCGATGCGTAATTTAGCTAGTCTTGTACAGGTGAAGAGGATGATGAGGGTAACGATGAAAACGGGGAAACTAAGAAAGCCTCCCATACAAGAGATTGGATGCTCCAATTGATTAAAGATGCAAAGGAAACATGGCAATAGCACTCTGAATCATGGCTACTTGGTCCAAAGGAAAGCTTTAAAGGTCGAGATGATAATTATACACCTAGATTTATAGGCAAAAGGCAATGTGATATTGTCTGCACAACGCAAACTGCCATAGATATCTCACCACAACAGAGGAGATGCGAAGACATGTTATACAAGATCATGTAGAAAAAGGACACAAAACTGAAGAGATACTGGACCGTAGACTAAAGTGCCCTCTTACAAATTGCCTTAAAAGATATAAGACTCAAGGGTGGCTAAAGAAACATATTAGGGATTGTCACCCTTCAGGTTCAATCGCAGAAAATGCGAAGCCAACAGAGAAGAGGTAAGGACCAAACTGCAGTAGAGAAAGTAAAAGAACTGAATACGATGGAGGAGAAAGATAGGGTGGAAAGCACAAATAAAGACTGCGAAGAAAAGACCATCCAGCAGGGTGAACAATACAACGCTCGATCTCGGTTGAGAATAAAGTGGTCGCTAGAAAGGAATACCTGGATAAGGACAAACAGACGAGGACAACGAAGTGCTGCAAGAAGTGTAATTGAAGATTGAATTGTTACTGCACCACGAAACCATGCCGAGAAGTGTGTAAGTGTCTAGCTGTTGTACAAGCTCTTTGTATTTCTGTTGCACCCCCAATAAGTCCTTGGGACTTGCCCAATGGGTGAAGATGAATAAAAATATGTCCAGAATGACTGAGGCAACAATCTACCTTGATTTCTTCCAAATGCTGACTGTTCGGCGCAGCGTCGGAGCAGCCATTGAGTGCCGTGAGTAGGATTGGTGCAAGATGACTGTTGGCAGCTTCTACACCACCTTCAATGAGCGTCATTGCCCGACCAATCAAATTGAAGATTGCCGATCCAACGTCAGGCAGGTATTGGCCATTGGTCCGAAGGGCCTGAATTGCACCAGTCAGCAGTTGAGTTGCGAGTTTGGGTGAGAGATAGAGAGCTGCGTTTGGCGTTGACTTACGAAGTGCCTATTTGGACGAGCAAGTTAATGGGTTTTTCGGCTATTCAAAGCGGATGCAGCTGCAAGGAAAGTCAAATAAACCAGTATGCTCACAAAGTCTATGATTTTAGTCAGGAGATGGGCTGCCTTAGCGCAGACTTTGCTATCTGGCCAATTAATAGCGACTATAAGCCATGAAGCGAATCGCAAAACCATGTCTTTATTGGCATCATCCACTATAGAGAAAAACAAAGCCGTTCCTACTGGCCCGAAAGAGGACACTGTTGAACTTGCCAGTGGAACTGCGTCCCGCTGAAGCTCGTCATCCATTTCCAACTTCTGGATATCTTCCAGACCTGCTAGCGGTTCGACAGTTTCCGTCAATTTCTCATCAGCACCAGTGAATTCCAAAAGAAGACCTATTTGCTTGAATTAAGAGAGAGTATTAACTTACGAGTAAGGTCTAGAACTTTAGCGGAAAGTGCTCGAAGGGTCTCTTCAGCAAAGACTTCCTCTAAAGCCTCCTCATTATTAACTTCGTTTTCACTATGATTGTGAAAATGCAATTTGAACTACTTACTCGACGATTCCGATTGCAACCCAGCTCTTGTTCACCTTCTAAAAGAAAAATTAAGATTTAATAGAAACAACCAACCTGAAAGAGGGCGTCAAGAACATATGGCATAAGAGGAACCAAGGCCTTGTCGATATACTTCGCTGGACAGAATTCGACGTATGGAATAATCATATTGCCTAAAAGTCCAGTGTCTAGTGCATTCTTGACTGTCGATTCTTTTAATAACAGAAAGTGGAACTCACGCAGAAGTTGAAGCAATTGGAAATCTGGCATACCAAGAAGATTAGGGCAAAGGTAGGTGCAGAGGAGATTGGCCAACTGTTCCGTGGGCATAGCGTAGACCCGTGATGATGAGATACCCAATATTGATTTACAAATAACGATACTGGAAGAGTAGAGTTGGAATAAATGGGAATGTAACTTGGAGAGGTAGACATTCGATAGATCCTGATAATTGGCTTCTATCAAGCTCTAAAAAAACATGGAATCTTCAAAAAAAAAGCTTTCCCTCATGCCTCTGACACAATAATGGTGACATTGTCAAGCAGAGTCAACCAAAAGTTGGAGTACCAAAGATAAAATTATTGCCCGAAATTCCAGCCGAAAGATGAGACAGATAATACAAACTAAGTAAGAATTGAACGCTAGAAGATGCGTTACAAATCTACCCTCTGACCCTGTGTAAGTTTCTGAGATTGGATACGCCCCGACATAAATCGTTCCAGGAATCTTTGTGCATTGAGAAAGTGCACAAGTGAAGAATGAGCGAGTGGAACACTCTTTTGGCCCTTTGCCCAGCACAATAAGAAGTCATAACAAAAACATAATAATAATATAAGAAATGAAGTTTCGTTAAGGTATCATCTCGGAATGTGGATTTGAATGAAACAAAACTGGAAATCTGGAGATGACTTCACAATGAGAAAAATTAAATCCGAAACAGATCCTCTCCTATTCGGAGTCGAAGCATCATATGGTGAGCTTCCAATATATTCCATTCAGAAAAACTTTTTACAAAAATCTTTCGGAACCTTTGGGTCGTCTGCTACTGCACATTATATATGTATGCATTACCCTAACGTGACTCGCCTTTCATATAAGCTAGAAAATGTCAAAGTACGGTTTGCATAAACTTTCTTTTATATCTAAAGTGTCAAGTTGTTCGTGCATAAACTGACCTTGAAATCGGACCCACACAAGGCATTGGGCTGGAGCCAATAAAAATAATCTCATTCTTTATCATAAATACTTGCTCGCCGTTAGCTCCTATTAGCAAATGATATAACTTCTGAACTCCAGTGCCACTTTTTAATAAATATTCAACATACTATTAAACCATCAAGCTTAAAATTACAACTATTGGTGCCTCAACTTATCCATAGAAAATTCAATTTCATCAAAGCACCTATCAAACACAGCAGCTAAGAATTATGGCTCACCTCGGGTGACAGTTTCTTCATTGAGATTTTGGGATTATTCTTAGCCTGCTGAACCTTGTCTAGACGAGACATTTCAAATAGTGCTTGCATGGAAGGGTGGCAGCTTTTAATTGTCTCGGGCAGCCAAAGTCTGTGCAAGGATCTAAAAGGGAACAATATCAACAATCCGGCCAAGAGATGGTGGTTCAATGACGCTCTCAGTCCTTGTAATCTGATGACACTAACCTGAGTAAATTGAATGCTGGCCTGAACAATGGCTCAATGAGAGGCATAGAAACATTTTCAATCTAAAACAAATAAGTTCTACTTAAATCGCAGAGTAGTAACAACTTAAAGGCGATTGATGACATCCTGCCAATTGACAAGTGTATATATTATCATCGAAATCAAAAGTGAATCGAATTAACCTGGTCAGTAGAGACGGTATCGCTGAGGCGTTTCAAAATTGCTTCAGTAGCCAAGGTGTTCCACTGGAGCTGAAGCCGAGTTATCTCCCTTTCAGTTAAGAATTCCATATTCTTCTTAATCATCTCCGCGTCTTGCGTGAAACCGTAATATTCCAGAAGTAGGATCAAGCCTCGATCATCCGCACCAAATGCCACGAGAAAGCTCTCTGCATTGGACCATTCGGCCAGCACTCTATTAAGTATACTGGAGAGCTTATCTCGCTGTTCGGCAAAACTGCAGGGTAGTCGCAATCTGCAAACAGTATTTGGTAATAACGACATTGAAACAGGCAATATTGTATTAGCTGTTGGAAGGCATAAAAACAGTTTCCACCCCATGAAAGCCTGTTACTCTCATGACAAACTCTGGATTCGATAAATCCAAGCTGATGCCAAAAAATCTCTTTGGGGATGAGGAAGAAAATCTTTAGGTAAAAGACGCTGCAATCACGTCACCGCCGAGAAATGACCTTCATCATCCATAACTAAAAGGATCAACCAACAAAGACCCCAATGAAGAATTAACTTGAGCAACTCATAGCCATCCTAAGGGGAACGAGATCACTGGACAATTAATTTGAAATAAATTGATCACTTAGTTTATCAAAATCAAAGAAGCATAAACCGATGCCCAAAATATCACCATCTACTTGTTTAGTCAAGAGTACGGCAACTGGCTGACCCGATATTTAGTTCTTCTGAATGTTACTCATCTTCCAACTCCTTGAAGTACCGACAAACAGGTTCTCAATATGTACATTGTAATCAGTTTAGGCAATGGATGATTAAGTACATTAGCTTTCAATGGGACTTACGCAAGATAGATGACAACTTCAAGAAGTAAGCACTGCTCGGTCATTCCTCCATGTCGATTTGTCCAAATGTCGTTGAGCTCAGAACAGAAGGATTCGAAGTACGGCTAGGACGCAAAATAAGTTCTGCTGAATCAATAGATACAAGAATTCAATTCAATTTGAGATCAAACTAACCAGCATGATCGAGGTCTTGGTACGAATGAGACGGAAAATATTGACACCAATAGATGTATGGAGGTCACGAACGGCAGTACAACGTGGATTGATGTAGTTGAGCATTTCAGGAGATGGAACAGAAACAGATTGGCTTGCAGATGGTGGCACTTGGGGATTATACCTCAGACTTGCAAATTCCTACAAGAGAAAAAAGGCCATATACTAGTACGATATGAGGGTGAACTTACCATCATTAGCAATTTGAGGGCAAATTCGGTACTGGCTTCAGAACATGCTGTGACGAGGGTATGCAGAACACCAAGATGATACTGTCTGATGCCTGGATCAGTGGGGAGATCAGAAATGACACTGAAGCATTTGCGAAGGTGGACTAGAAGAGTGCTGCGTATCACTGTTCTATCGAGAGACTGATAGGTGGCGGCGACAGTAGCGTCGGAACAAGCGTTAACAACTGTCTTTTCCACGGCGAAACTTAGGCCTTCCCATTGTTTAATGAGAGAAGCAGTCGGTGTTATAAACGGGAAGCCAGAAAGAATCATGTCTGTTGGTGAAAAAATAATGTGCCAGGGAAAGCCTTGGGATTTTAACTACATATCACATTTTCTTTCGGTTATATGACCGGACGACACTCAGCAGTTGGAAGCACTGAAAATAACTTCAATTTAGCATGAAACGAATTCCTTAACTTCTCGCGGCGATCATATCACCAAGCTAGTTCCATGTCCCCTACAGGTGAGTTCGCAATTTTTCAGAAGAGATGGATACAGTCCCAGAATTTTTATCCAGAGCCATCCCCATATCCACCTTGGAGCTTTTAACATTGGATTTGACCTGTCAGATTTGGCACTTTGTATGGAAGCAACGGATTTTCAAACACTTCAGCTTCACACCACCTCTTACCAACTTCTCTATAAGTGGACTCTCAAACATATACAACAGGAGTTCTTAGGGGCTCGTGTCTCTCCGGCTTTTGAAGCCCAGGATCAGTTTTCTAGCGATAATATTAAATCTAGAAATAATGGAGTCAGACTGCGGTTCTCGCCAACGTGACATTTGGAGAGTTCTTATCAGAATGAAAGATCACCTAGCTACAGATCATTTTATTCCGTCCCCCGGCATGCGCTCACACAGTATATGAATAATGAACTATCAAATGCTACGGCTTCAGATTGCTCCGCACCACTCTTCTTGAAAGGCAGCTATTTTCACATCAGTTTAGATTTATCTGTGCTATCATCCTGTATGAAGATAAAGATGAAAGGACGCCTGGACTTAGGAAAAATTTCCGTGAAAACGATCACTTAACATTGCACCCACAAATGGATACCTAATCTGATATTTATCTGCTAAGGGACGAGTGGAGTGACCACCCATATCACACAAGTAAGTTTACAAAAGGCAGACAGATGACAGATCCTCAGCCAGGGTGAAATTTGGTGCACACTGGGCTTATATTGCAGGCTTAGGTTTGAAAAGGGAAATGAACGAAACACCATGTCGATAGATACATTGAGTCTTCGTGAGAGATTTATTTTTTAAGCTTCTTGGTACCCATGTTAAATGATTTGCATTAGATTATGCGAACTTAAGTACGATATTTAAGTATGATATTTAAAATATCAGAAGTAGGGAAGCAGTTACTGAATGGCCAAAAATTAACATTTAACGTAATGGCTCCGGAAAAACTCACCGCTCGGCTCAGGAGCAAGACTCAATATACGTTTATGCCATTCAATGAGATACCCAAGTACCTCCGCTGGCCAAAGAGAAGCCGCATAGGTAAGACAGCTCATTTTCACATAAGCTCGTCTTTCTGCAAACGACATAAAAAAATTCGAAACTAGTATAAACACTACCAGCAAGTTTGGTTGAATAGTGATCCTTTTCGTATTTTGCATGTATCCAAGGAGCCAATAGATCATTGGAGCTCGGAAAAGGTCTCTAAAGAAGAACATGTGTAAGAAGTGACGCATTTTACCATGATCATACAATCCATCCAGATGGGCAAGAGTTTCGGCATGTGTTTAGCCAGTAGAGCAACAAGTGAGGGATATGAAAAAGAGAGAATCGACTTGAAGAACCCGCAGGTTTGGTTGATGAACAGCTAAAGAATTAAAAGGTTTTTAGCTGACTTACAGTAGAAGGATGGCAAACGGCTAGAACATTCGCTTGAATGAGACGATCAAATGCTTGCAAAGCTAGGTCGCCAGCATCTTCAAAGTTTGTCCAGTCCTCAACCACTTGAATTCCAAGCCGGGAAATTACACCAGCCCATCGACACATGAAAACGTAAGACGCTTCATCGAATTCCGAAGTACCAAATGCAGATGCGGAGATTTCAAGGATTGCATCGATTGGATTCTCTCCATTAAACGCAAAGAAATGCCTATACACGCGAATTGTGCCGTTGGTCTTATCGCCTCCAATATTTACAGTGATCTGCTTTTTCGAGAGAATGACTGTCAATAAATCAACGGCCGCAGTACGAAGCTTCGGAAGACGCAGAAGGAAAAGGAGAAGTCGAACATTCGGGGTAGTGCTTAGAGTGGAAGGTACCTGATCGGATGGACACCACTCAAACAAGGGCGAGAGAGGACACCATTCGTAAAGAGCGGAAAGCAAAAGTAAAGCTGAACACAGGCATCGAGTTGTGTCCTCGTTGAAATCTAGGTTCTGTGAAGAATGTAGTTTAACGGCAGAATAAATGCAATCCAAGGCAAAATTTGTGATTTGGTTAAGATGTTCAGAAAGAGCAGAGCTCAATTCGCGTCGGCGTTTTAGAGGAACATCTTGAAAGAAGAGTATGTCCTCCGAGAGTCGACAAAATATATCAAATACAACAAGCGCTTGGAGATGCTAGAGAATACCTAAAAATAGCACACAAATTACCCCAGCTTGTCCCAGAGAGATAAGTTCAGGCACCATAGACGGCCACTGTTGAGGCCACTCGCATTTAATTAAGTGAACCATTATTTGGGCAATGATTAGGCAAACAACATTGCCTTCGCTGTTTCGATGAACTATATTTCCAACCTAAAAATACTTGCGGATGATGAGAAAACAGACTACATTTGTTACGAGACAGCAGACACACTGGCGAACAGCATGTTTTTCTTCTAAAGATAGATTCGCGTATTTTCGCCAGAGATACAATTTTTAAAAAAATTATCTTACTTCACTTTATATTCGAGGCAGTTCAAGCCAAAAATAACGACTGGCGGTTCTTGATCGGAGGAACAGAGGAAATTTAGATCCTCGAGTTTGAATAATGATTCTTTGTAGCACTCAGTAACCTAAAATGTAAGGCCTAATGAGTGAAAACCTGAAAACAATGACTGCGCTCAGCATTGGATGTTGTTGATGAGAATATTCTCTTTAAACAATTAGTTACTTCTTCAAGGCCCATCAAACAGCAGGAAAGAATACCCCGTACTTCGCGCACTCTAAAATAAATGCGAGCGACGTCTGTGTCAACTGAATAACCTTAGGACTAAAATTGTTGAAATCGCTAACTGAAGCACGCGACAGTCAAACTATATAAAAAATCTTTTAACCAAGAAAAATATTTTTTATATTTTATAGAATAAATTTTTAAAGTGCTGATGCACTTTTTATGTGTGTTTTGTCGACACTTTGGTTTCTTAAAATTTCGGATCAGCATGACGCCTCTTATCCATACGTTCACATTCATATTCTATCAGTAAATCTGCATCTTTAATTAATATAATTCGTTTCTTTGAGAATGTTTATTTTGTCAAATTATTATTAAATAATGTCTTTAACTAATCAACGAACCCTAATTACTAATGTGGCATGTTCGTGATCGCCCTTAGTTTGTGTTAGTGTTCTTCGCAGGTGTTTCCCTCACAAATCTTTATTAGCATATTTTGGGCTGAGAAAATATCATTCTTTGCTCTTTGTGTATGATTCTAAATCGTCTGTTATTCGATGTGGCTCCACGTTTCATACTGTTTTCTTACCAATGTGCACTTAACCTGTCTGCATGCTTATATGTATGCACTCATTCAACGCTTATGTTTTTTTTTATTTTTAAGGTGATTTTCACCCCTTTGATCACGTTTATATTACATAATTACAATTGAGTGTCCAAGTCATTGATTTTCTCATAATCACAGCTCCAAGAGCCTAATATTATCCAATTGCATTTCGAAATATTGCATACTTTGATGCGGCAGCAGGATCCCGCTGTGTTGTTAGTTAATTTACTCATTACACGCTTATATCAATAAAATAAATGCTTTGCCACCACCCAAAGAAAAGTACAATGGCGGAAATCTTCGATGTAATCATCCTTGGTGCTGGGATATCCGGACTAGCAGCCGCTAAGGTGCTTGCCAAAGAAGGACTTCGTGTGGTGGTGTTGGAAGCTAGAGATCGGACCGGCGGTCGCATTCACACCATCGTGCCTAACCTTGACATGGGTACCCGTCCCCAGCCTTCATTTCCAATCGATCTAGGCGCTAGCTATCTACATGGTTGCTGCAGTGACCAAGAGGTTCGTTTCTTATTCCTCTTTGATTTACATCTTTCCATTTACATGTATGGTCCTTGTTTAATCTGATTAGAAGCATCGAGCATGCTCGTCATCCATTTGTGAAAAAAAAGCAGTTTAGCCCTTTACGATTCCCTCGTACAGCGTTACTCGTTATTTGTGGCTGTTGTCCTAGTTGAGATCCAAATCCTTTTGTGTTCATCATCACCATGCCATCGGAATATTTTTTTTTCACAATATCTTACGTGAGTTTTGGCCTATTTAACGCATATGGCAGTTATGTTCAATGGATAAGGCAGTGCAAGAATGATTCCAAGCCATTCACGCATTTATGAGACTGCGCCATGGTAACTCCGACTTTATTATGGAAGTGAGCGGACATTTGTTAATTTTTGGTCAAGCACTGCAATTCTCATCCAGCCAGTGATGTCAGTACTGTGTTTATGTTTCCATCCGCATCTGCGGAATCGGACGTTATCGAGTTGTCAAAATGATCATATTGCCTAGGCCCTTAGCACTCCATAACACTCAGTAACAACCAATTTCAGTCATGTAGTTCTCGTCATGGCGTTTCAAAGCTAGGACCGTCAATATATGGCTTAATTTATTCCTTAATTTTCACAATCTTAGCTATCAAAATTCATATTATGGTTTTTCAGCCTCTAAAACTTATTTGTCTATCAGAATTTCGTGGATATCGGCATGCGTATCAGTGAAAGAATAGCCGAACGTAAGGTTAGTCATTTTTCAACAGGGGGCAAATAAAATAACAGGTACTCACAGGAATATAACGTGCATAATCTAGGCCAGTTGAGGTTGTTGGAGGATATTAAAACAATTTATAAATCCAAACAAGGGAAACAACTCGGGTTCTAGAGATCGATAAACTATATTGCTTTTAAAAAATAGTAATTCCTAGGCATTTTCCCTTTGATAAGCCAAACTCTCAACGTACTAATAGTCATATCTTGTAAGTTAAATAACTGACCCTTTTTTTTACGTACGTCTTTTAGGTGCAGCCGCTCTTCGCTCTTGCCCACCGTCTCAAGGTAATCAGTATCACCTGTCCAGGTGACATTCTGGGACCCTACAGAGGATGGGAATGTCCTGAAGTTGCTGCCTGGCGCGATCCCCTTACTGGAGAAAAGATTGATCTGGCCCAGGTGGCACAAATGAGCTTCTTGCTAGATCGGTGTCTCCTACACTCCCTAATGCTCACATCAGAAGAGGCCTCTTCGAATCCCATGAAACCCATCAGTCTGGCTCATGTTCTTGAGCTGTAAGTTTATTTTTTTTAGGTCAACGCCTTTTTTCGCCTCATTTTTAGGTGTCGTCTTTACATCGTTGTCTTGGTTAACGTTTTTATCGAATCTCACAATGTTTCATGAGAATACATTTACATGTACAGTCATTAAGGGTTGGTAAGATCCCACATCATTTATGCTTACAGTTCTGCTTTGGAGCTCTATTTTCTTTTTCCTATTAATACTTAAAGTTACCATTTGCTTCGATGTCTATCATTCCCAACTTGGGACTAGGGCATGTATTTTTTTTTCGCTTTGAAGATGATTTCAGATAGTCTCGGAGCCATTCTTTTTTTGCAGTGCCCAACTGCAGACGGGGACATCTATTGTGGTTTATAATAACCTTCCCGCCGGTGTCTCCTCAATTCACTTTTATTCGCACTTGGTAGCTACCACCGCGCGCTTTACTTTATCATGTCTATTACTTTTCTGGTTAGTTTATTTCCCAGCCTCGTTTTATTCACTTGATAAATTTATTAATAATCTTCAGCGCTTCAAGTAGGCCTTTATCAGTAGCACGTTTAGTTAAGCCTCATTCATATCTCGGTCAATGTTTTAAACAATAGCGTATAGTGCGTTATCTACAAGATTAAGAAGTATCCAAATTGGTTGCATTTAACCACTGTCCGCATTCTTACTTATCCTTGTTTTCTCGCGCTCCGATTTGTTATCAGGTAATTGTTAATCATCGCTTCTTACATCACCTGACATTATAAGTAGTCCCTTTCATCGGTAAGCTCAACTACTGTTTGTCCACTTTTTCTGCCCTGAGTAGCCCTGTTTGGTGTTTCAATATCAAGACCAATTTAGATATCATGCATTTAGCATGGTAGACTAGTTTGGCTATCCCTCCTGCTCATAGTGCTCGTGTCGTTTGTTCTTTTTCATTTTGTGAGTTTGAATTGTGGACATATTATTTAAGCCACTTGATAATATTTTCTTTACCAACTTGCTTTTTTGTCTCTTGGCCGATAGTGCTCTGAATGAGAGCGTAAATGTGCTCTACAAGAGCGGTCAGCGAGATAGTCCCAATCTCTCTGATCGAGAGCGAGGCATCTTCGATGCTCTGTTTTCCCGTTACATTGCTTACGTGAATCCCGCTGCTCGTTTACCTGCACGCCTCACATTGGGGGAGTTATACGAAGCGGATGCCGTAGCTGGCCTTGCTAATGATCCCAATCGCCCCTCAGCAGCAGATCGCCAAGCCTGCCTCGAATTCCTGCAGCAGAAACGTGACTTTCTTGCCACCCGACCCCTAGTCGGCGGTTCTCCTCGACGCGTCAGGAATCGTACCGAGGATCGCCTGGTTCTCTCTGGTTTCGCTGTATTCACCGATTTCCTGGCCACTAATTTGGATATTCGACTCAACCGAGTGGTAAGACGAGTGGAGTGGTTGCGACAAGACGCAGTGAAGGTCGAAACAGATACTGGCGAGATCTATGAAGCACCGTTCTGTGTCGTTACTCTTCCAGTTGGAGTACTTAAAGGCCTCAGGCATGAGAGTGCAGTTACTTTTGTGCCGGTGCTTCCTCTGAGAAAACGCAAGGCTATCGATAATTTGAGTATTCCTCAACCGGGAGCGGCCACTCACAACAAGGCAGGTTGTCTTTTGTTTAAAAGTTGAATTATATGGAGCCCAGAAGTTGTTTCAATTTGCTTTTCACAGTATTACCATTCATTCAAGTAATTTATCGTACGACACACCTTTGAACTGACTAAGTATGTTGCTCTTTCTCAATCCTGATTGCTTGGACAATATCGTATTCGGGAAGCGCAGGTGAAGTGCGATTTATAATTGTACATTTTGTTTTTTTTTTGAGTGATAAGTGTTTAGCATTGATCCATAATTAGCTTTATATTCTTCATATGAAAGAAGGCGTTCAAGGGGTGACCGAACAAGTTGGAACTGAAAAACCTTACAAAGGAAAGACGACCAATCAGATGGAGAGCCCTGTTTTTATGGCGGTAATGTATAGAGAAGCGTGCATCATACTGTGGCCGAGTCAATTAAATAGCACAAAGGTAGACATTCTAATCAGAATACAACGAAAAGATTATGCGTAGAAGGCATATTTTTTGGGTAAATCTGGAGTTTTCTACATAAATCAACTTTTTCCTTAGTACGAGAGGTAAATTACGCATTTTGGGTCTATTGCAAATCCTCGACTGAGGGCGAAAAGATACGCGTAATCGCAACCTGAGAAGTATTCCTACATTTGAAGTTTGTTCATCATAGCAAAGGGAAAAGCCAAGATAGGAAGCCGTTTGGAGTTGGAATTGACATAGCCATGAGCCAGTTTTTCTGAGCTGAATACTGGTCATGGCCATTTCTTTCACTGTGCAATGACGAATTTTTGCGTCGTAGTAACTTTCAGTTGAGAGCTCTTATACCAGGCCCTCTTATTTTTAGAGCTCATTTCAAAACTCTTCCATTCCAAGTCTTGAGGTAACCCTAACAAAACTAGGAATAGCAGTGATTTTTTGTTTGTTTTACTATAGCACTGAGCTTTTCACTCTTTGAGTCTTGGCATTTCTCATCATATTACTCCGACTTTCCAGATAATCCTCATATTCCGTCCAGAGGATGTGTTCTGGGATCGCAATGCAGCCCAATTGAATAGTTCCGACGGTCGACTGCACGCCCTTAACCTCGATCTCTTCGGGCACCGTGGTGCCTTGATGTGTCATATATGGGGTGGTTCATCGATTACCCTCGCTGACCGCTCAGATGGTGAGGTAATCGCCGAACTGATGGACATCTTCGTGGGTATGTACCAACTCCCACCAGACCGACGACCCACGCCTATATTCTCCCACGTAACTCGCTGGTCGGAGGATCCCTTCTCCCTCGGTGCTTACACTGCGGGCGAACCTAGTTGCTGTGGGGACGAGGATAGGCACGCCTATGCCCAATCTTTGCCAAATAACGTGAGTAACTTCTCCTTTTTATCCCTCAGCGAATTTACTTAAGTGTACATTCGGTTGGAAGCCTATATCTTGGACAGTGGGGTACTGCGGTATCAACTAATAACACGAGTTTGCAGATGGCCTGATGGTAGCTGACACTAGTCGAGCATTAGAAACAAAGTTAAATTCGAGTGCAGAATCTTAAAAAATTGTAGTTTTTCTTATTATTTATTAGGATTGATAACGCTGCTCTATTTGTTTTATAAGCCTAATGAATCGCCAGCCGTTACAGGTTATTCGTATTTTACCTCCGTTGTCAGTTGGACCGTTCCCAATAAATTGTATTTCATGCTCCCAAATGTTTATATTAAACATATACGTATCTATCTTATTGGATGGCATTGTGAAATCACCCACGTTGGTCTTATACTGATTTGAAAAGGAAGGGTTGAATGGGTGGAACCATTATTCATCTCCAAATGGTAAGGGTTGGAAGGCATTTTCCTTCAAGAAAATATGCTTAATTCTACACTTCTTTCATGCCCATCTAAGCCTCATAGCAAATCTAAATGTGCATTCAGCATTCGTTTAATGAGAGAAAAAATATAGAAAGTCTAAATAAGCAATTATAGGACGAACTGGTGAGGATTATGGGCACCATGAACGGCGGGCTCGATTCCGTCATTTGCCTCGATGTAATCCCTTGAGCTGATTTTCTCTTTCTCTCCGGCCTTTTCGGTGCCCCAGCCGATTACCTCAATGAATACCTTTTCGCCATTTCATTGATTTCTATCAAGCTCTCATACTTAATTTCTCTTTAAGCGGTGGATCCTTCTCCGTTGGTATGACTAGCTGGCTGCTTTCTGTGCGACTTAATCAACTTAGCGAGTGTGACCAGTTCAATTTTAGCTACTGAGGCTTAAACAACAGCAAGTTTTAGTTAAGCAGTAGCAAGTTTTTCAATTTTTTTCTACCACCCAATTTAGTAATCTTAGGCACTAATCGTGCGGAGGGTAGATCGCTTTCAATATCTCGAGATTTTTCCCTTAGTTCGAGTTTTGAGGTACATGCCTGCTTCTCATTACTATTTTTAGTTAAAATATAGCAACTTTGAGTTTCGTAACTGTGGTTGGTTTCAAAGGAGTCCTTTTTTATGTGGATTCTGCCAGGTTTCCACTCAGCCACTTTATTTGACATTCGCCTCGCTCTTTTCTCAAACAGTTGAGTAGTTGATCTCCCCTCTTGGGCAGCATCAGGATTTTGTGTACCTACGTAGTCATCTAGCGATGCCTGCTTTAAATTCCAAAATTATGAGAATCTTTTCCACTTTCTAATTTTCGACCAGTTGATTACTGATATTGACTTGACTTCCTTAACCGCCGAGCGGATTGCTTCAAAATGTGTCAATATAAATGAGGAACTAAATAGGATTGTTCCGAGAGAATCGTCTTCAATGTTGCTCGATTTTTGAATGATGTATCCACTAAGAAGGCAAGTGTTTTATTATGTGAACCATTTGTAGCATTAGCATTACCCATGACTTTATGTAATGGGAAAATTGTAAAGTGATGTAATGAGACTGGAATAGGGGTGCACTGCTTCAATCTGCTCCAAGAGACCGTTTCCATCATTCTATTGGTTAGCTGCCTTCGAACCTTCACTTCATTGCAAATTCTTCCAGAGTCCTCTGTAACTTGATAACTCACTGCGGTGAGGTTGGACATCACTCGGCTCGCTCGAATGCATTTTTTCTACTCCTTATTGATTAATCAGAGATGAAGCTTAAGTGGTCCCAAAGGTCTGCAGCCTGAACCAGTCGGAATGTATATTCACAGGTGTAGTTGGTTCGACTATTCTTCCAAAAAGCTTCTGCTTAAATACTTTGGCATTTGTACATGCTTTTAACTAAACACTAGCTGCTGTCCAAGCGGCAGCATACCCTTCATTGTTGTGTGCATCTGCCTCTCCAAAGTTGGATTTTATCGTGATGCTATCTCGTCGAGCAAATTTAACCTGTCCATGTCAAGTTGAGACACAGAAATGGTTTTCGCTTTACAGTATCAGGCACTCGCCGTCACGTCCGACCTTATGTCAAACACAGCTCGTTTGATTTCCATCAAACAAGTTGTCTTCCGTCACATTACACTTGAGTTTCCAATTGCACGGCTGCTTCATATGTCACTCTTAAATCCGTTTCCTCATATTAAGGATTGTCGCTGTAAAGTCGCGCGCAAATCCTATCTGCGTGTTCAATATGGCCACTATATCTGCATCTATTTGAGTCGATAGCGAGCTCCTTTTGGTTGCGAGATTGAAAAAATGCCTTGTCAAGTGCAGAAAGTGCATCAATCAGTATCTTGCATGTTTTGTCGTGCTTTATTGTCATTACCTTGCAGATGGTGAGTGTTTGATGATATCAACCTAACTTCACCTGTTTCGCCATGTCTACATGCTTAAGGCTGTTGTCATAGAGCCTCGTAGTTCTAATCACAAACTTCAGACTATCCTTAGCGGTCCTGTTAAAACTGGCATTGTTAGTCTGGGTGTGGTCATGTCTTTGCTCTTTAAATGAGTAGATGATAAACTTGGTGCTTTTAGCCAATGGAAAGTTCGAGAGGTCTTGGATTAATAGTATATGCCTTTTTCAAGGGTTTTGAAACATGGTATGTTACGGCTTTTAAAGGTCTCCTGAATAAGTTATGACTCGACAATAATCACTTGGAAAATGTCAGGCCCCACTCCAAGTTTCAGTGTCATTAACCACCGATCTCCAAAGCAGGGGCAGATGCTGCTTGAGACTTTTGTGTCAAACTGGCTGAGTTTTCTCCACTCTACACTAAAATAATGCATATATTGTAACGCTTTGACACCTAAAAATCGGGTGAAGCCCACAAATCGAGAGTTTGTTCTGTTAAAAACTTGTGGCATCGCATTCGTCTTCATTGTACATCAATCTGTTGAATTTGGAGTCGCCAAAGGTTACCTTCCAATTTAAACTTTTGAATTCAAGCATTCGATTAACTAATGGCCAGGACTTTTGGGCTCGTGGGACATTCAAGGCAGCCGAATTCAAATTTTCATTAGCTAGTAAAATTTTTAGGGTTTCTATTAAATCACAGAGAAAAATATTAATTCTGGATAACCTAGCCAGCTTGGTCAGGACATGTATGAGTTTTACAGGCGTTTCTGCTCAGAACTCTACTTCGCAACTCAAAAGTTCGAACGGGATTTCTAATTTCATAACAATCAAGTCCCATTTCGGCCTCCATGCTCGGTTATGTAGCCGTCTCGCAAGCATCAAAGGGCACGGATTTGAAATCTTGTTTGGCAGAAGTTCTGCTTGTGTAAAGCACTGCTTATTGCTGCCTTGGATAGCACTTGAAGGTTAAAGGTCATTTTTTTTGTATAAATAGGGTCGGCCACGTCTCCTATTTGCAGGTGAGGGCACAGTTGACAGCCATGGTGGTCAGCAGTGTACCCACGGTGCTTTTCTTTCCGGCATCGAACGCGCCTTCGACGTGTTGGACTATCTTCAGCAAGGTGGCCGTTGTCGACTCCGTGATATCCGGATTGTGGACTATCTGATGGGTCGTGGCACTCGGTCCTTCCCCCCACACACCATGTTGCGCCGAGGTCAGACTTCTGGAAACACCAGTACAACCAGCGCCAGTCCTCCCTCCACTCTCCAAAGACGTCGTGTTCGTAGTCGTCGAGCGCGCCATGACTCTGGGAGCATTAGTCTTGATGGCGACACCATTTCCACTTCACCTTCCGCATCCGTGTCCTCAAATTCCTCCAACTGCTCTACAATCCCTGACTTTTCAACCACAGATAACAATCCCCTGCGTCGCTCCAGTCGAGCGTCAACTTGGGCGTCTTCCAGAGCTACATCAAGTGTCTCTCCACCGCCACGAAAACGTCATTGTGAGAGGCCTATTCAGGGCGAGACCTCATTCAACAACGTGGTATCGTTGGACGCAGTCAGGCAGCTCTTTAATCTCCCTCTATGCGGTCTACTCGCTCTTGAGGCTCCGAAACCCTAGTGTTGTGTGTTTCTAAGCATTCTACCTATCTTTTCGAATTCACCTGTTTATACTCACGCACCACCCTGGGCTTTCAGATGAGCTTCTGGTGTTGTCTTCGCCTTGTTGTTCTGATTAATAACCTCTGCATTTTTTCTCGTTTACATGCTTTGCTTCGTTTCTTTACTGTTCTCTGATTTCAACTTTCCTTTAAAATTTGTTTAGCTTATGTATATATTTTGTATTTGAGTGTTTGAATTATTTTCAGTCTCTGGTCGGTAAACTAATTAAGACACTGTCACCTCTTGAAACCGTAGTTTTCGCAATATCTAGTTGCCTAGAATCCAATAAAGCCCTTTTTTACTTACCATTGAACGTGTTTTGTGATCTTCTTGTTGTCTTCGGTGTCGAGGTGTCTTGTTCTTGCTTCATTTCAGTGCCTTGTGTATTTAATTGCTCTCATTGTTGCCGGATTCAATTCCTGTTGCCGTGTTGTGATTTGTAGTGGCAAAAGTAAGACTATTTACTTCAAAGGCAGATGTTTGAAATTTCGTAACCCGTAATGCCCATACGTAGAGTGGAAGTCTCTTCTTCTTGATTGTCGTGCTTTACTTGGCTAAATTACGAACACGGAAATGAACTACACCATCAGAGTGTGGTATTTAATGTCAAACATTGGTTTGCGGCTTCTTTTGTTCGTTGCTACTTATGTTTGTCAGTAAACGTTGCTCCTTGGACTTCGAGCATTGACTGTTAAGTTCAATTACTGAAAAATGAGTACTCTCGACTAAATTTCGGGACTAATTTCTACTTTCATTGACAAATTCACGGCGATACTCACGTATTTCATCTCGATAGAGTATAAAGTTTAGCGTTTTGAAGTGGAAGTTGGTAATAGAGGCCTACCCTGAAGTCGATTAGTTAATATTAGTTGGTCAGAATAATGATTGTATTGCACGTAGTATGTTCGAGGAAGGGGTTTGTTTGCTTGCACATACTGTATATATTGACCATACACATGAATGTTTCTAACAGTAAACTGAACTCCATTGTCAAATTACTTTAATTCAGTTAATGATACGACGCTAAATGTCCATGGGTGTTGGGTGTTTTATACAATATTCTAATATATCTTGGGAGGAGGAGAAGTACTTTGGTGCCCGATGAAAATTGTATTTCAAATAGAAGAATGGGAGTCGAGTATCAGCTTCTATATTAATTGGTGCAACGGAAAACATGATGGTGATTTGAATTGGTAACCTTTCAATTTTTAGGTATCAGAGGATGCATCAAAAGAATTTACTCTACTGTCTGCATTATCCGGAGAAAGCTTATTCAAATTGATTCCATTTTATGCCTTGTGTATCATTGCCTTAGGACACAGCCATTACGAATGCCCGAAGAAAATGCTTACCTTTTTGGTCTGTTGAGGCATGCCGTCTAGGTTCCCAAGGCTGGCATTCGACGATTACTTATTGCTGGGGTCAAATTCATAAAAATGTGCGTTGTGATTTAGTATTCGTGCATTCATCTGACTAATCAGAAGAAATGAGTCTGAAACCAATTCGGGCGTCTAGTCACTAGGATAGTCAATCTCAAAGGTTAAACATCAATTGCGAAAGGACGGCCAAAAGATGGGTTCTCAGCCAGAGGCTTTAAGGTGCCTATATTTTCCCCAAAGTAAAAAATGGCGCATATTTTCTTTGAAAATAATTGTGGGTCAACTTTCAGAGTTTTTTTCAGGAAATGGCTTATTTAGGATGAATAATTAGACTGAAAACCTTAGGATAGGCCCATTGGTTCTTGTTAGACTTAGAAGATTAGATAATCCTTTCTTGGTTTATGAAGTTCTGCTGATATTGTTGGTACATCATGTCCTCAGATGGCTTGCCATATGGACAAGTCCCGGTCTTTCTAAAATCGAACCTGTAAAGTGGCCACAGATCACAAAAAACTGGGCCACCGCAGACATTCGTGAATTATTGATAATTCATTTAATTTGCGAACTAAATGTTATTTCAGAGGCAATAGTCTGGACAAAACCCTTGCTCCTTAGACTCATTGTTTTTTGTGTGCTTGAAAAAAGTGCCCACTGCATTTTGACCGTTGATATATTCCCAATTTCCAAAACAATAGATCTTGGATTAAGGGATGCCTCTAATACAAGTCGACAAGTTTCTACATTACTTTCAGCCTCAGAAATATTAGTTTGAGTACGTTCAATCAAACTACTAGGTCAAGGTCAACCACACCAAAGAGTTTATACTTGCATATAAGTTCTATCTTCGTCATCCTCCAGAACACTCATAGCTCCTCGTGTGCACAACGATATGGTTGTCACTGAAGGGAAAGAAAAGGCGGTTCAGTCCTTCGACAATGCTTCTACTATCAATGAGAAACGATTTTCTGAATTCCGGCGTGGTGTTCATCAAAATGCCGATATTCTTCTCATCATCATCCACAGCCTTTTTCCCCTCGGTGTTGGAGCCTATCTCATCGCGCAAGAAATCACTGGAGGCCTTACATCAAGTCAATCTGTTTTTCACTACCTTGGTTACCTCACTGGAAGCGGGGGGATCATTCTCCAGCTCAGTATGATTGCTCGTGCCCTAGCTCCAGGCGTTGCTGCTAACTTCATGGACTGCCTGGTTTTCGCAGTAGCGATTTTTCAGTTTCTGGCATGTTCCGTCGGTGCCACCTTAACGTTTGTGTTCACTGGGAAATCACATGTTTCCGTAGCCGCTATTTCAGCTGCCTATGTAGTCTTCTGTATTCTGCCTGCCTTCCTAGCCATTACTTCCCTTATGAATGCTCACACCTATTCGAAAAATCGTGACGGAGTGGTCGATGAAACTTCTTTTGTTTCCGGTCGTCTGAAACCTCCAGTTATTATCAAGAGAACATCATCGGATGTTATGCATACTGGGTCCCCCGAAAAATACTACTTAAGTTGAAAATTTAATTCCTTTTTTTGTTAATTCCACCTTGTTGCCTAAAAATAAACAATGCTCTATTAAATCAATCCATCGAGTATTCCCAAAATAGCCCGAGAATCATACAGTAGATAAGCCATCGAATTAGCTTTGCTGTATTTGAAAGCAGTCTGGTTTTAAAAAACTTGCATTTTTGTGCACCAGTGGATACCTGCCCGGGGTTTATTTATGTTCGAAGTGGTACAATTGAAGGGTGGCAATTTTGTGATTCACTTGGCCCTATTTGCGCTCGCGCGGTTGCCAAATTAGCGTTAACTGGTGGACTTTTCGTCAAACTACAGCAGTACATGGCAATGATTCATGTAGTCTGGATCTAACAGACGTAAGATTTTTCATTTTTTTGTGATTTAAGACAGGTGGGTTTCGGTAGGAATTTTTGGCTGAGGACTCATCAGGAAAGATAGACTTACTCTTCCACGCAAATAGTCGTTTTATTATTTAATGACTTCTTATCCAAATGGTGTGACTATGTGGTTACCTAAATTGTTTTCACCGAATTTCGTCTATTTCTCATTAAGTACCATGCCAATTTTTATTAAGTAAGACAAACTTGTTGCGAAATTTTTCGATTGTCCTGATTCTGAAAGGCTGAATATATTAAAAGCATTAGACTTTGGGATCAATCGTAATATCGTGGAAATTTTTCGGGTGATAACCTCTTCGGTCAGCTTCTCCTGATCCGTCTTTTTGGGCCGGTTATATACATATTTAAACAACAAGTACAGCAACACCCATTTGCCTACTTCAAGAGGTGAATGGCTCATACGAGCGTAACAAGCAACATAAATTACTTTCAATGTTTTCCAGTTTGTTTTCGAAATCTTTGAACTTGCTCGATCCTAATGCGACCTTCCTTTGAAAATCATCATTTACCCGTTACAAGCTTTATATATGAGCCCTGAAAATAGTATAAATTCATGATGTATATCACTTGTTCAGGGGGGCTACTTTTCACAAGCTTGTCTAAAGTCCTAGCTCTGCCGGATTCCAAGTTTGGATTTATAAAAAAATTGGCTTAGCATTAGTTCTTTTACTAAGTGTGTCTAATTCTAACAAGAAGATTTTCTGCTTCATCTAACGCCAACTGCACTTGAAAATTGCACATATATGAAAGGTCATGCAATACCTGCTCTTAGTGCTAAACATTTATTTACAAATAAAAGTGCGATGAAGAGGATCTAACGAAATGGAAGAGTGACTGGCAAATAGGCTCCTCTATTAGACAGATGGACAATGTATGGCTTAAGTAAAGAAACTGTCGGGAATCGCCTGCAACGACCATGAGGAACAGAGCAAAATAGTACCGATTTAATTAATTTGGAATTAACCTACGGTGAAGTATTTCCACTCTCTCTGGCGCTGATAAGGAGAAAGATGTATAACCGCTAATCTGTGATTTTAATATAAATTTGATAGTTTGAGATCGAAAAGTGGTGCTAACATAAGGGGCGACTGCTAAAAATGAGACAAGACACCCTGAGCCTCAATAGCAACCTTGCCGTTCTTATACACTTAAGTAATCCAATTTACAAGAACATATTTGTCAATTTCTCTTGATATTAAATAACTGATGGGACTCAATTCAAGAGACCGATTTCCCCATCGATTTTTCTTCGATTAGCTGATTGGCTGGCCATTCAATGAGCTTTAAATAGAAGTTAGTTGGGCCATTATTGCGAATTTTAAAGGAATTTTTTAAACAGTCTGAAAGACTTTACGGTATCTGAAACTGTTTTGTTGTCGACACTTGGAATTATTAAAGCTGAACTCAGTCAAAATGTGTTTAAACCTGAGTGGGATTACTTCGGGTGTAGTGCAATTTCAGAATTGAATTTCGGTCAAAACCTTGACAAGAGGGGAGTTTAATCATTTGAAGGTAGATATTGCAAAGGTAAGTGATGGCATTTCAGATTGCTAACATATATTTGAAATTGCACTGCCTTGAACGCATCAGACACATTGGACGCTATAGGTTTGGTGTTTATAATGCGCACACGGTGTAGTTAAAGGCAGTTCATACCATCTACCACCAGTCTATGGAATATGTCTTCTGAATCAGAGGGGCCCCAGGGTGCTTTTCTTTCACCCCACACAACGTGTAAATACCTTTGCGTAGGTCTTGGTATCAAATCATGTTGAAATCATTCACGAAGCAGTTAAAATTAAGCCCTTTCCCAAAAGATGATTTGATAATTTACTTCACCTATTCAAAATGTCATCGGCCAGCTCTTCCAAGACATTGCTCTTTACATGACATTATAATCTCTCATGGATTATAAATCATGATAAGCGGATGCCCGTTCCTGAAGTTTTTCGGTGTCTATTTCGTGTCTTCATATTTTCGCTGCAAATCAATGGCGAAGCCTTGTTTTCTAAACACAAAATATATTTTGATTTCATTATTGACCAATCGTCATTTATGATGAGACCGGTTTTTTCTATTTTAATGCCAACTACAAACAGTTGTTAAATTATTTGTTCACAGTTACTGCAAACTGCTTTTATGAAGAGAGCCTAGGCCCATCATTTCGTTATTCGTTGATAGGCAAATATTATTTTGAGATTCAAGGAGTTCCAAAAGTTCCTGTGTGGATTTCGCAAAGTAAATAGCAGGGCAAGATCAAAAGATTTGGGATGTTAAAGCAGGGAAGGAATAAAAAACAGCCTGTTTCTTTCGTTTCCATGGAAATATTCAGAGTGGGTCCGGTTGGCAAACTTTCAGATGGATGAAAACGGTATGTGTCCTTCCTGGAGTGCATAAAGCTTATGGGAGTTTTAAACGCTCCACATGATAGGTTTAATTCCCTCAAAGGCATTTTATCAATGACTGATTTTTTGTGTTTATTCATTTCCCTTCAATGAGGATTGCACTAATTGGTGCAGAAGAGGTTGCTTTGATTTTAGTGACTCTTCTTAAAAATGAGATAATTCCAAGATCTCCTTCAGCGTTCAAGTGTTTTTTTCATCACTACAGACCTCCGGGATCCAGCGGCCCCTTTGAGGATGACAGGCCTTTATGAACTGAAGTTTCAAATTGCTTCATCTCTTTTCTTACAGAGAAGTTTTCCAAATTGTATAAAGACGCCTTTACCTTGAACCCTCATAGCTGAACCGGAGAGGCTAGGTTCCTATAGTGATTTTGGTGTAACAGTCGCTTAAACCTCGTCTTTTCAACTTTCACATGCCATCATTTCCTGGAAACAAGGTTTTTCAAAAAACTTTCCTCTGCTATTTCGGTCAAATGAGAGCTGACATCGCACTTCACTTAAACCGAATTAAAGTTTTAATACCACTAAACTATCGCAGCATTGGCTAGCCAACACCTTTCATGCCAGTTGACAACTAGGTATTTCCCTCTTGTAGTTCTAGTCAGCGATTTTGACTTGTTGCGGATGCCTGATCCTGGATTGATAATTTCACATCGGATTTGCAGTAGTAGCGGCATTATATTCCACTCGTAGTCTTTGTTTAGCCTTTCATGGGAAAGTTGTAATTAGAAACCATACTTTTATTTCGAAGCTTATCAACAAAACCTGTTGCTCATCACTTCGGCTGTCTCACTTGTCGATCCATGCAATTCGTTGCATCAGCCCAACATCATTTTGTAGTCTGATATTTCCCTGTAGACGTTTGCTCTTGAACGCCTAAATTCAGAATCAATGGCGTACAAATCTACTTCCTAAAATACTTTATGCATCAAAATTGTAGACCTTCAGAATCTGGTCGATCACTTGCATTGCGCCGGAATGAACATGCTGCTATTCTTCTCGTAACGGCTCGATCCTAGCTCTCGCCCCAGTATGAATAAATGTTTCGGGTTATTTTTAAGTAAATACCTAAAATACACCTTTGCTGAATCCAATCGCACTCAATTAGACAAGCTGAGATCGGTTGTTACATATAAGTTTGAATTGTCGAACTTTAGCCTCCAAATCAAGCTCTCAATGTCCCTCTCGCAGTTTACGTAGGTGAAATCTAGTTTGTGTGCGTGTGTTGGAAGCAACTTGATAGTTAGGCGGAGACTGGTAATGTATTGCCGCCATATGGTAGGCTAAGTGAGTGAGGGGTAATGGCTTAGTGACAGCTTTCAAGCCATTTTAATTGCAGTGCCTTAATGAGTAACTGGGCTTATTATTTAGATCAAATAATTATTTTGAAACAACACATAATGGTGCTTTAAATTACGGGTGAGTGACTTGAAAATTGCTATTTTAATGCAAATTATGATTTATTTAATTATTATACAACTATTTCCATTAACAGGTACAGAAATTGTACGTTGATTTCAGTTCTTAGGTCAGATCCTCTTTGCGAGTGCAAAGATAAAATTATAATATTAACGAAGCAAGGCTTGACAATGCTAGACTTATAAGAAATGCTAAACTTGAAGAATCATTCAATCATTTTTGGAGTTACGTCAAAAATTTGTCCAGCAAGTGTTCGGCCGCGTCTATTTCGTTATTCTGGTCAAGAGCAGAACTCGAATCCGGTGTCTCTCCATATTCAAAGCATCTCACTCGTCGCTCCTCATGAACTGACCCATTAAGCATGCCAGCACGGTTGGCCATTGCAAGAACTCCTCTGCAAGGGTAATTGATAAATCCGGTGTCTTCGTTGCCAGTCTACAAAAGATTATTAAACTCAACAATGCACCGAATTCATCACGATGTGCCGCCTGGATTTCCCCTGCCATGCACCTTAGAGATCTTGATGAATGATTATGCCGATGGTGATTCCTTCTATTTTTCAGGCTGTTCTTTGTTTTCTCAACTTTTTTTTTCTTATTCATGCCCTTCTCTACCATCAATTGATTTCTTCTCTCTAAGGTCCATCTCATCTGAGACTGAGTTATTAGGCTCCCTGGAAAGTAGCTTCTGTCCTTCGTGCAGTAACTTTGCCGTTCATTTTTGTGGTGGTGCGACAAGCCTTTGCGCCCAACAGTAGGTTTATCGATGGCACTGCCCCAGAGAGTTTTAATCAAAATTCTACTCACTCGGACGTAGCTGACCGAGCATTAATCAATAAATCGAACTTCCATTTGGGTAGGCTTCTCTCCTCTCCGGTGCATAGACCGTCCTGAAGTATTACAGTTTTGATAAAGCCATGTCTTGAGTCATTCGATTTTTTCTATAACCCTTCCCTTGAGAAACGGTCCTCACGGTCACTATGAAGTTCTGCTACTTTGAACCATGAATTTTCTCCCGCAAGGTCGATATGGTATTGCATTGCTTTTATTGTTGCTCAAAGATGTTGCACTCTTGCATCATACCCAAACTAGACAATTTCGACGTTTTCCACAATGAGTTTATTTGTAACTGTCAATCTGAATGCCAACTTTTATTGACTCCCTTTCTCGTAACCCCGTGTAGACGAAAAAACCATTTATCTGACAGATTTACGTTCCATTTCGACCTTTCCGCCAAGTGCACGAGGCGGATCTGTCTCATGCGGTGTGCGATTGCAGACAGAGCCAGATCACCGGCTTTCTGCAAACTAGGATATTTTCACCTACAGTATTTACGTCTGGTCACATTTGTCGCATGTCATGGGGCGAGGACTTTATTTGCCTTCTTCCAGATTGTCATTTTTTGCATTCTGAAGGCGCATATTCGTGAAGCTTATAAAATGGTTTCGTAGGGATTTAAACCTACTTAATTGCTATGGAAAACTCAAAATCGATTTGAGAGACTGGATGCACGCGTTTGGCGCATCAGATACGAGGGATTTGAAATCGATTATCGCACATCCAGTAATTCATTTGGCTATCCAATTGACAGTCGAGGGAAAGGTGCTTAGTCAGAAGTACCAGAGTACATTTCCCCTAATAGAGATCATAAGAAGCATGAGAAATGTACAACGTATCTAAACTTGAGGTGAATTCTTGACTTGTTGGACTGTATTGCAGTTTATAACCTTCCGAACAGGAACCTACTGAGGATAAAACAGCCAAAGTTACATGATATTAATAATCGGATCTACACTAGCTCGAAAAGGAATTAGGACTTTCTGACCAAATTTTCTGCGTTTAACAACTAGTAAGGCTTAAGTAAAGCCTGAGTTCAATGGTGTTAGATCTTGCCATTTGCTAACTGTTATCGGAATCGTTCTCTTTTGTGATTTACAAACTATTGTCTGATAAATTATGCCTGACCGATTGGGTAGAAATAAAATACTTTCCAAATGCTTTTCGAAGCATCATGTTGAAGTTACACAGTTCAGCTATGTTAGCAGAATAACCTCCTTGATAAGTTTAGCTACAAAGGAGATAAATAAAAAAAATTTTCGGCTCTTGTTTGTCTTCAATCTGCCATTAAAAGTTTAAACCAAGTCACTAACTTAAATCCATCCAATCCAGAACTTTGTGGATTCAAATAGTTATCGTTTATGTATTCAGCTGACACCTGGATCCTCTGGCTTTAAAGGTGAGTATGGTAGCAAAAATTACCATAGGTTTCCATTTCGTTTCATCACTTGCGAATATCCATCTCGGATGCACGCTCACAGATTCTGTGTACAAAAAAACACCCAAATTTAATCGCATCCAAAGCTCTTACAAACTTCTCATGCTTATGAGCTGAAGCTAAAGTTTTCTCACCCTTCAGTCATATACAAACTAACCGTATTCTCAAGGAGTGGAAGGTTCTTTTTTTATCAATGTACATGTTAAATAATATACATGGCTAGTGAATTTTTATCCGAAGATTAAACGAATTCATTTACCTAAAGCTACAACTGCTGCTGATACAAATACGACAGCTAGCACAATTCATTGAAAGGAGTTTGGATTCGAATTTTTACTTAAGCTCAATAGTAGTATTAATTTAGGGTTACAGTAGCTACTGACTTTTACGAAGCCAAACTAGGATGCTTTCCTCTGAAATAACGCTGGAATTTCAATGACCTTCTTTTAAGGAGGTCACATTGTTAGTTCAATCCAAACATGCAAAACAGTGTACCACGACTTATGATAATCTTCAAACTTTAGGTTTTTCCTACTTCTAAATGATTTATTACAAGGAAAGGCACATCTTTGTTTTGTTGTTTGTCTTGATTAGATCGGCTGTTCTGCTAGCCAGGCTCACAAAAATCAGTGCAGAGGCAAATTACCCATTGCTGTTATTACTCAGACCTTAGACTTTATATCTTAACCGCTTATTGCATTTTTCCATAATTAACATCTCAGCCACGAATCGCAGTCTTTGGAATGTGTGGCATAGTTTAAGTACGCTTTATTAATATAATCGGAAGTCAATTTATGAAGGCTTACGGAACAACGAGTCCTCCCAAAGTCCCAACTGGGACTTTGTCTTCGAATACTTTCTCCGTCCGCCTTACTTTCGTTCAACGGCCTCGGTGATGAAAACTGAAGAGCCTATTTCGGTCCCATACGCGACTGACACAACGGATTACAAGGGTTTGAAACTCACACAGTGAGTGTAATGGCCATCCACACAAAACAATGTTGATCTTCAAAAAGATGGTCAACGGACAATGATAAACGTTTGAGGACACTTTCCTGAAATAAAGACTTAGGTCCTATTCTAAGGGTAGCGAAAGTGATTGTTCAGGTTTCATCTTCTGAACCGATGTGGCCTGAGGTGACTGCGCACAAAGCGCATTTGATTTCCGCATTCACTAGAAAATAGCTTCATGCAGAGCACTTTTATTTAGTGCGAACCACGCATTTTGGGTTGCCTTCATTATTTTTTCTGCTGCTTGTTTTTCCCATTTAATAGCAGAACACACTGTTAAGGACCTTTTTAAGCTGGTTAATAAGGTGAATCGTACCATTAAATAACGTTTACAGTGTGATAAAAGTGGAGTCAACCCAACCGAGAGTGCAGGTTATAAATCAGTAGTACGACTGGGCTTGTACTTCATTTGTGGTTACAGGAATGGGAGTTGAAATAGAACGAAGTTTTTAATTTTAGAACAGAGTGCTAGATTCTTTGGTCTCTGAGAATTTTGAACTCTCAACTGAGAGTTAGGCGCACATCGCTTAAAATCGTATTTTCCCCCAGCTAATCTAGAAACTAATCAAAGGGGAGATATGATTTTTAGCAGCACCACATCCAGATTTTAAGACCCCATTGCATAGCCTGACAGGATTTAATTTCAGTTTCAATGAATTGCCTTAGATTGCACTAGCGCACCCCAGTGTTGTTAAGCCATTTAGTTCACCACTTAATTCATCAGATACTAAGTAACTTATCTACCATTTAGACCATGAGGATCAGTTTGATCTATCGAAATCGATAGAAGTAATGGTAGCCTTCTATTAGCGACAAATTGCGAATGAAACCTTCAACTAATGGCTCTCTGAGAATTCGGGGATTGTGTTCGAGTGAATTAAAAGGGGATATTATTTAGAGGTTAGTCCATATTATGTATCTCTTTCTCATTTGGTACCCTCCCGACTGGATCAGGGCAGGTAAAACCGCCTCAACAACCAGATGATGAGCCGTCAAAGATTCATTTTAAATTTGTCAATTTCTCAGTCACTTTGTCCTTCATTTTTGATCCGGTAGGCCTTTAATTGAAGATTTCGCATAGACTAAGCCAAGTGTCAAAAAAGTATGGTCCTAAGGGTGGTTGGAAACGTTCAGCCATTTCATTGAAATCTTAACAGACAATTACCGGTCATTTCTGATTCTTTTCGGAACTTTTTTACCTGCTTCGTCAATAGGAATTTGAAGTTATCTCAGGATTGATATGTTAATGTTCGGTTCTCCCTGGACCCAGCGCATGGAATAATCACTTGTAAATGAAACTTTAGTGAAGTGCCAAAACAGACACCGAGATAATTAATGCAAGGGGAACATTCGGCTTAGGTCGAGAGACCCGGTGTTCTTAATTGTCAAATTTACTCACTTTTACCCAAAAACTCAAGAAGTGTAAGTTTTCTATCGATTTTATTATCAAGTTAGCGATAGAACTTTCACAAACTTAAAATAGCACTGTCAAATAGAATCGATACCAACGTACCCCAATAAGTTCCGAATCCATGGAATTCGAAGTACATCATGATTATAAATCGATAATTCTAGACTATCCCTAATTGCCTGTGCTCTGAATGCATAACCTCAAATCGGTTTGGATGACCAAACCGTAGATTTCCAAATTTTAATTGAATCTTCTCTCATCATCGTTTGAATATTCCTCAGAACATTTTTTTGGAAATATTTACATGGAAATGTAGAATACCGAAATGCACTCATTTTGATTTAATTAAGACAGACTCCCTGACTTTCAACCTAAAGATTGAAATAACTCTGCGCCAATTCCTGATGAGGTCAATAGGATTGTGCACTCCTGTTGCCCATTTGGCGACGGCATGATTGGCACTTCAGCTGGCTACCGGAGGAGCGCACGTGTCAGCAGGCCTCACTGATGCACGTCCGAAGGCAATTTTAACGGTGGAAGGTCATATATTTTTCCTCTGCTCTATTCATCCATTCATCTGCTGCTCCATTAAGTCGGTGCTTTCTTTTTCCAGTGACCAAATCTCGTAAAATAACCAAAGCATGCATAATTTAATAAATTTCCAAGCATGTTTAAAAATGCCCAATTCCTTAAGCATTTCACTACTATCCAAAAAGGTTATATTTTGCTAAACCGCTTGTATTTATTCATATTTCAAGCATTCTGCCAAACCAATCTTAAGAATTTGTTATTCCTAGCTTTCGTAATTTCCGCAGTTGATTGAACGGTCGGGAAAAGCGAATTCATTCCAAATGCTCTTTTTAGCTAAGTGTGGGTCATGTAAGTCTCGAATAACCTACACTGCAGTTGAGCTGATTTATGTCCTGAGATCTCCTAGGTTCTCTTGTCTATTAGCAGAAAGCCCTGCTCAGTTTGGGTTTTAACAGATGACGCATCCTTCAAGAAAAGCAAACCAACCATTTTTTCCCGAAAAGGCGGTTTTCTTCAAAAAAAAATGCAGATTCCTGATTCAGTGAGGGAATAATGACTGATTGAGAGGATGCGTTCGAGATTGTTTTCATCATTTTCCCGCAAGGAATTGCTGCATTTAAATGAAAAGCATCTTTCTGACATAAAATCTAAACTTTGGCATCGACTTTAAGTTTTGCAGTGGACTCTGCCGGGCAGATGCATGCTAATTAGGGGCGCAGATACTTCAAATCTTTTAATGCCCTTAATATTAGTTCTGCCATTGAATTTATAAACGGCTCTCCTACAGTGTCTCTGGCAAGAATGCCAACTCAGAATGGTTTCCTAATCGATAACATCAGCTTGATCACAAAACAGCCATTTATTTATAATATTTCTGTAACTTTAAACCTAGATCACTCGGTGAATCCACTATTCACGTGTTCAGTAATCACTGGCGCGTTTGCATTTGGCATTATTCGGTACTTCGTTATCGAGCGTAGGCGCCCGTCTGCCATTCTCATTCATTTATTCGGTTCATCCGTGCCAGCCGCGAACTTAATCAGCATTTGAAGACTAACCTAGCAAGGTAGGATGAGAACAGAGGCGATATCAATCTTGAAACCCGTAAATCGGTAACTACATCGGCTTTTCTTACCTCCCCATCGATTTAACGCCGACAAGTAATGTCTCTCTGTGTCTCCTTAGTGGTATAAATAGTCTTCTTGCCAAGATTCTTGAATGCTAATAGGACAGATTTAAAAGAGGCAGAATTCAGAAACAGCATCAGCCGTCGGGACACAGAGTTTCAGTCAGTGAACTTTTCTCTCAATAATACCCTACTAGCCACCACCCGGTATCCTCCTTGACGCCTGGCTGCCCACGGATAGAAATACATCTCATTGATCCTATGATCCTTTAATTAAGAACTAAATTTCATCCCCCTCAAAAGCTAGCCAACTGACGGTCCTAGAATGGATCATGTCAATTGGTGGAGAGCAGCGAAGAACGAATAGGTGAGTTTTTTCCTATTAACCCTAATATAAATATTACTAGGACGAACAGATAATCCATGCTTGAATTGTATCAATGCAGCAAAATAAGAATAAAAATAGACTGACAGTCATATTTGGTGGAGAAAAACTATATCCAAGCCTGAAAAGTTCAGACATAATTAAATAAACTGACGGAGCAATTGTCTGGACTTGAAATAGTTGGAGAAGCGACTAAAAAGCCATAAATAATTTGTCCCAGTGGATTTTCATCCTATAAATACGTTAGTGGCAGCCACACCCCTCACATTCTCCCAGTCTTTCATCTACCAACCCCCTTCCAACAAGCATGATACAATCTCGCTCGGAATAGATATATATATATATATATATATATACTCCAATTTTTACTCCAATTTTTAGCCTCCGCAGGTAAAAATATCTCTTCATATTCGTCTGATCATTAAGACAGCCAGCTTCATCCAATTGTTAGTAAGAGTGAAATTACCTTGAGACCTCTCTGAATAGGATTTATATAGTATGGCTGTGTTTTTCCAATTCCAGGACTAGTGATAGGTATGGAATCCATGCAGTTTGATTTATTTTACGGTGATATTTCTGCAGACTTTACACTTACTTTTCTACTGAGTAATTCATTCGAATCACTAGTGTCTTATCGTCAACTAGGAGAGAATTGACGAGAACAAAAGCATTCAAAGAAAAAGCGTATTTCTAAATTGGAGTGTCCATTGTATCAAAGTGTTCATTTAAAGCGAAATACTGTCCTGAAGGAAATAGGTGGGTGTTATAGGGAGTTAGAACGCAAAATACCTCGCTTTTAAGCAAGGCTTCGCCTCTTGGAATAACTTGTCCTTATTTGAAATACTGTTCGCGACCTCTTTTGCTACTTCTTAAGCATAACTGGACCCTCAAACCTTATTTTTCGTACTTTTTCCAACAGAAACACCGATTCTGTACCCTTTGACACCTCAGTCTCTTGCTCTCTTGTTTGCCTTTCTTTCGTTGAATGAATTCGTAACTAGTATTGGCGATCGTTTAGACCATCAAATTCTCTATTTGAATTGTTCCTGGGTGCATGAGCACCAACTGTCAAGGTGCAGACCAGGAATGGTTCCACCCCTCAGACTCTCTTGTCGCTTGACAATAAACGTCTATTTCTTAAGTTCTGGCAATCTATTTTTATGATATTCTCATCCAAGTCTACCAAGTGCTGCCTAAAATCCAGCGGTCTATTTAAAGGAATGTATGTTGTGCCTCTCTTCATGGCGATGGTTGATTCTGGAGCAAGGGCTTGGTGATATTTCAGCGACTTTTCCCTAAACTGGCTGACTCTACTCCAGATTTAACCAATGGTCATGTTCAAACGATTTGGTCTTAGCCATGTGAATGTTTTTGGACGCTGGTAATTATCTTTGAAAGTGGTGAGGTATGGCATTGACCAAAGACTCTTTGAATTTAGTAATTTTGCAATCTAGTAAATCCTAAGATCCAAAGTATACTTAGTTTTCCTTTTTAATGGATCGATAAAACAAAAGAAAGCCTGTTAATAAAGGAGTATAATTCGTGCTGTGGACAGCACACGTTATCATGCAAAATGCTTCACTCAACATTTCAACATCTTATTTCAGCCGAAAGCTGACTCCTGGCATGCCAGAGATTCACACCTTTTTAACGACTTTTGCCAACTGTTGCATCAGGTATGTATCTGTAAGCAAATGGGCCAAGCTTCCTCAGGCCTAATAGGGGGCTGATAGAGCTTGGCTGGAAAGCTCTGTAACCAATTTATCATAGATACTGACTTCAACTCATATTTTCTATGAAAATGCGAAAGCTGGATCACAGACCTGGTTATTGGCCCTCGTATTAAAATATCTAATTTATCGAAGGCTAGTGTAACCAGGTACAGATTATATGGGAGTGTTTGCTAAAGTCAGTGAAGTTAGACCTTTCGCCTTTGACATTGTTCGTAGAAGTCGTTGTATTGAACTTCAGTTAGGTGGTTGGTCAGTGCTGTCTTTTTTGGAACTTAGTGTCGTCTCTCCGCTCGAGATAGAGGAATCTGAGAGATCCGTTGAAGCTTCTGTGGGAGACTTTTTTGGGGGGAAATTGCATGATTTCCTTCTTATCCAACGACTGAGGGTGACAGTTGCAGAAGAAATTTCGAATACCCAAAAAGGATGTAAGTGTATTCATTTAAATTGACCGCTTTTAGACTACACTCTATAATTTAGAGCCCCATCTTCCTCAATAGCAACAATGGTGATCAGTCTGCGTCAATAGGAACCAAGTTTCTAAGTGGTCTTAAGTATTTCTTAATATCACTAATGACCTCTGAAAGTGGAAAGGCCTAATTAACACGACCTGATTTCACTTTATGGTAAAGCTTTTACATGAAGCGTAAGAATCAAATGCATGTGAGTATATTTTAAAAAGCATCAGACTTAATAAACCTTCCCGTATTAACTAAAATATTGTGAAATTGCTAACATTGGAATGGTCCGATATTATTTTTAATGAAGACTAGGCCCTTAACCATACAAGTGGAATAAAGCGTAACGAGCAATGATCGTGGAGACTGAAGGTATCTCTTGAAAAAAAGAAGGGCACCACAGTATCGTTTTGATTGAGAAATTCTTTTTTGATTATCTTTTAACATACTTGATACAACCATTACAATCGGTTGTTTTATATTACTGGCCTTTTGACACCCTAGTAGACTCCCCATGTATTCTAAATTATATTATAATTGAATGAAGAGCAGGTTTATTGAAAAAACGGACTCTACTCTGTCTGATTACCATATGACCTTTGATGAAATACGTCAAAAACTCCAGGTATTATCATTTTTATTCTAATTCGATGTTATAAAATTTTTATGAGCTTCATTTGATTAAAAATACCTAGAAGTTGACTGCCAAAAACTTGGTAATAGGAGTAAATTGGACTAACCCATAGCATTATAATCCATTAAAATAAACACCCTTTTTGTAATTAATTGAAACGATTATGGTAATAAATTTCCATCGATCGAGTCAAAATAGCCCAAGTTAACAATCTTAGGTTCGCCTTGTCTTCCATTCCAGCTTTACTTATTTAACATTGGAATTTATCTGTTTATTTAGCGGTGAGTCAGGGTTTTGATCATAAAGTGGTTAGTGAAGTACGATTTAATTTCTGCCATTTGCAGCCATTTAACTAGTCTAGTGATTCCCAAACTGACCAATCAGGTTTTAGGGATTCTTGCATTCATCAAAAGTTAATACAATTGATTATTCTCGTGCTAACATAAAAATCGATCAATTGTCACCTCAACTTCTTACAGCCGGCTCCATTTGCGCATATGCAGTTAAGCATTACCGTCACTAACCCTCAGAGTGGGCAAAATAAATACTCATTTTAAATTACTTAGTCGCTTTCTGGATGCATTTAAAAGCCAATTTTATAATAAATGATTGTACGTTATAATCTCTAAAGGGATTTATTTGTTGCTTCATGCCTATAAAGGCCTAATCATCAGGTAAATGGCCTTTCAAGTTTTATGAGTAAATCATTGTACTATCATCGTAAAACTGAACAAATGGGCGGATCTAATGGTGATGTAACACATCAGGAAAAAATTTTTAAGCGAATTAACATAGTATTATTTTCGAAAGTAGATTGGAGAGGAGTAAGTAGGTACTTTACCTAAGTCAAAGAGCAGACATTGAAATCAGCTTGTCGATAGTAAAATGACATCATGCCTCATGAACAATAGCAAAAGTGGTCAAAGCACATTCATAAAACCTTAAGGCTCTGGCAAGAGGGAGTATGATTCTATTACTACGTCAGTAAGAGAGTACTTTATATGTCTTTTATTAGGCTAATTGATGTGACATACTATCGTGATGTTGCTAAATCTTCAATTTTATCAGTTTCTTCTCGAGCTTGGTCGTCGCATGTACTGAAAATGCATTCTTTATCACTTCATTTTCATCCGCGGTCTCTAAAAAAAGTCTAAAAATTATTTGTAATTAGGAGATCGAAGGAAGCCGTCTAGATATTTTTATTATGGCGAGTCAAGGATATTTCATTTGGACGTCCGCATGTAGACCTGTATTCAATTAGTCTGATTGGTCATTCTAATTACGAGACGCATGCCGGTTGGCTTTAGACCGACGTTACATAAAAAGTAGGGCGCTAAAACGGCATTTAAAGGTGCTGTATCGAGAAAAATGTTGAACTTTAAAGGCTAGTATTGTGGTTTCGGGTAGAAGGAGTGTGATTGTAGGGTAATTAGCCCCACGGTTTAAATTCCCTTCATTTAAGCTCAAATTCCACTCTGCTAGCTTCTTCTTTCAATATTAGTGTATCAAGAACTTCATCCTAAAAGGCAGCAAGATATAAGAATTCTTAAGGCGAAGAAGAGGTCCTAATATCTTAATATACTGGCTAATTAGGAAACACATTCTCCCCACCACGTCAAGTTGTTGAATGCAGTGTAAGTCTTCATAGGTAGACCTATTCTTGAGTACTGGCAATCTATGCTAAGCGGATAATAAGAAACAGGGTTTGTTCTTTGATGTGTATGTCAACACTTCCGCTGGGTTATTTAATTTCGTATATATTTATATATATACTCATGTTCGTGATCAATTCTTCTCTGCCTTCTCTCATTTTTGCGTATACAACTCCGAGACAGTTGGATATCCAAAATATTATCCCTTTCACTCTACAGCAAACTTTAATGGGAGAGGTGTAGATTCCAGAATTTTGGTGTCCCCATTTCAGGGAGCTGTTTTAGAGAGCTGGCTTAGCTTTCCTAGTATCCCTGAAGTTAAATCAGATTGTATTGTCGAGGTCTGTGAGTCATACTGTCTGGGCTCGAATCGCTCTGTGATTAGAAAACTCGTGATCGCTGCACATTCTTCGGGCATTTCAGCCCCATAACATTAACCAATGATTCCAGATTCACGTCATCTAGTTTGAACATTGGCAATAACTTTGAAGTGAAAAAATGCACCGAATACTACATTTGAAGTACGTCAGTTAAGATGACACAAATGTCATAAATGTACCACCCATTTCTTCAATCAATGGATGACTGAAGGCCACAGCCAACATGAAGCGTTCCGTGCACTATTCTCTTCCCATCTACTTTAAAGTTAACCAGATGAGTTCTCAAATCCTTCCTATTATAAAATTAAGTTAGTATATCCGTCTCAAACTAAGGCTGCATTAAGTAGATGAAATAATTAATCAGGTTCCTCAGTGGAGAGGAGCAAAAGCTATTAATCGAACTTTCTCAGGCAAGAGAATCGATTAGCCATTGTATTCACGTGGTGAATATAATGCCTACTTGAAAATCCCGATCACATGGTGTACCGCGGCCTGATGAAACGCCTCGTCGGCCATTACCATTCTGTGCAGGGCTCCTGTGTGCTCTGTACCCCACTGATTCTATCGGCTCCATCCACGAGTATTCGTTTAGCGTTTAGTCACAAACTTACATGTGGACAAACCAATAATGTATGTGGAAACTATAGCATTTTGCACAGATATTCCAATCATGTTTTTGAATTCTAAACAAATGGTTGTGTTAAATACATTCAACACCTTATATATATTCCGAAGCAGCGGTCTCCCCATCTCAACCCAGTCTCAAATTGGAAGACCGTTTTTAATGAATTGGATCTAGAACATTCGGATACGAATCATGACAGTGAGGTGTTCGAATTGGAATTAGAGGTCATTTTGTTGACATTATCGGATCCTTTCACGTAGGTGCATTCTAGCACGGCATTCACACTTTAGTTTACCACTTTTCGTTTTTACTCATATAATCCATGCATACAAAGTTATTCTACTGGCTACCGCGTGGATGTTAATGGATCGTCATGGAATTTCACATCCGGAGTGACAAGGACCTAGTCAGTATGACCGAAGCCTTGACAGCATGCTAAATGCCGAAGACATCGTTGCAGCAATAGGATCGGATTTGCCTTGCTTCTAGTTTTATGAGTTGCCAATGAAAGTGAGGTAAGCCAACTTGACGATCTTCATTTTAGTGATCGCTTCACTTCACTTCTCCCACCGCAGTGTATGGCCGCACACATTTCTGGTTTCATCAGATCCAGTCTCCCTCGCGGCATTCACAGCTGGAACAATAGACGAAACCAATGATTAGCACTAATGAACTTAATTTTCCGTTGAAAATGGGCAAAATGGCGCTATGAGTAGTAAAAGTCGGTCTCAATGTCTATGAATTCCAATTCATTTCGAACCGGCAGAAAGGTTAGTTATCACCCTAGCATTCTCTTTCAACCGTCTAAAGGCGGATGAGATCGCCATCTCAAGTCCGCAGACAATGATTAATGCGGATGACATTTTGAAGGTCTAATTATAAGACGCATTATCTATATATCAGATGTCTGTATTAAAACTTTGGTCTAGCAGAAAAGATATGGGCAGACGGCTATATTTGAAGGCTAAGAGGGCACAGCATGCAGGCAAGTGCATTTATATTTATTTACTGAGATGTGGCGGCTGTGACGGATTAATTTGCACAAACGTCTAGCATGTGAACGATTCAAGATGGCTAAAGACAAGGTCAGCTAGTCGCGTGTGACTAGCATTAGCAGCCAATAACAAACGACGGCCATGATATCTACATTCACGTGGTTTAGTGTGGGAGAAAATTTGTTGAAATGCACGGACTGGAGTTTCATGACTCAACAATGATTCCAATTTGCTTAAATCATTTGCGAACAAATAAAAATCCATAAGCCTATAAAAAGGGAGCGTGATAAAATCTGTGCCCTTGTTGATAGAACTTATTCTGAACATTAAGTGATAACAGTTGTGCAATGGCTTCATTGTTAAATAGCTCTTGGTTCATGCTTTCTAGCTCACGATGCATCTGCCAAAAAAATTTCTATTTATGAAATGAAACACTTCTACACTTTATCATCATGGAATCATACCCATTGGAAATCGTCGGTACGTCACTTAATACAGCTTTCACTAGAGGGAAACGGGGAAAGAATTATGCATTTTAATGGGACTTTTCACTACCTATGTATATTCAAAAATAGAAATGTCTGAATGTAGCTGAGGTCTTGGCCCAGTTTACGCCATGTTGCCTAAACAACTTTTGATAGGCATGCACGAATGCGCCTAGTCCGACAGCATGGTTTTCCGAGGGAATTCATCGTACTCCAATCATCGGATCTCCGATTATTTGTGACATAGAAAAGGACATTAGGTGTAAATGCCAACGCAATACCTGTATAGAAATGCAAATATGATTGTGTCGTAAATTCTTATTCAACCTATTAAGTTTTGGATACCAGGCCACTATTCAGTTGAACGAATAGACACCTCAAAAACGCTCTGCAGGTTGACGGAAAAAATAATCAATGTTAAAAGTCACAAATCTCCAAAACAATACCTTCCAATTCATTATATTCTGGGCATCTTAGATAGTCAAACTCACCATTATTATGACTTAGTGATTAGCACAAGTTAGGATTTTGATAATTACAACTTAAAACACAAATAATCTAACCACAAGTTGATTATATTATCACTTTCACAAGATTTCTGATTTCTGAAGTATCCTTCATCGACTCATTTCTTTCTATTTAATGCTGCTCTTCAAAATCAGATACTCCGAAAAATCGTGCAGCAAAATTACTAATCGAATTAGCGGCTGTAACAACCCCAATTTCGAGCACTTGGTTGGTGCTTTGCAATATGGCAGCATGAAATCGGCTGGAGTGAACGCATTCAATTCGATCAATAAACGTGGGATAGATCGCCACGTGTAGGTGCGAGGCTGAGTCAGCAGAATGCCACAATACTCAGCCGCTTTTGACTCGTTTAAGTGAACATGCATTGCAATGAACACACTTTAGCGTAAACAGTACTCGATTTCAATGTATTAAAATCAGGTAAGTTGAGACTAATAGGCGTGACAGGCTTGCGAAATTCAGGGTTTGAGTGTTTACCTAAATGAGCTTCGAGGCATGTGCGTTCGGCACTTTCGCATGTTGATTGTGCGAATGCACGTGATGTAACCTCATTCCAGTTCTGTGCACTCTCGATTACAAATGTGCCAGATGATGCTACGCCATCGAATTCTTTTGCATAAGGGAGGAAGGGGATTTTTAAACAAACTGCGTAACTCCTGTTATGCACTAATAAATGAAAAGGGAAGCATCAAATGTCCCACCAGGATTTTAATTGTACGAGTTATCTGATCTGTTGAGGGGCCTAAAAATTCGATATTTTGTTATAAATTTAGTGTAAAAAAGTGATTTCATCAATCCTTGACTATGCAAAACTGGAATTTTTCTCTTAAGAAATTCCTTAGAACAAGTAGATCCGGTCCTACGGCGTAATGAAAGGGTGAGTTAAATCGAGTTTCTCTCGAAACTCGTCCAAGCCAGATTTTTGGCGGCTCTGGCACTTAAAAGGGGTTGAGAGATAATATTTAGTGATTGGGCAATATCAGATATTGACAAGATCCCATCTAGTCTCGCATAGTTTGTATTTGCAATCGAAATAAACCTTTAAATGCAGGAAAATTCGCTTTCAGATCTTAAACCGTTTTATGAAAATGCTGGTTTATATTTATATGCAACTGCCTGGGTTAACTTTTAAGAATGTTAAGTAAATGGTTTGATTTTCGCCACTCCATATTTATTTTTTGTTCATTTAATAAGTTGATTGCAAAGTTTAGCAACCTTTCCAACAAAATGTTCAAATACCTACATGATCGTTGTCTCGCTGTTTACCTTGCGTGAAGAAAAGCGGCGAATCGCGTTCAGCGATTACCACTGCAGTCTATAGGTTTCCAGTTTCCTCAAGATATTAGGGCAAGCCCTAAAGACTTAGAGGGGTACAACAAAAGTATAAAAAAGCTTTTACTAATGGAGCACACATCAGTTAACATGGAGGACAGTAAAGGCGTTTATCAACGTCTTCGGTTCTCTGGTCACTTCTCTAGCTTGGTTTCATAGTACAGGCAGCAGTTCAACTTCGTAGTGAAACCTCGAGCGTCCTCGACACTGTTAAGGCAGACAATCTTCATACCTCTTCCAGAAGTCTCTTCAACTTTCTGATGGAGATCCATTCATTGCCACATGCACGCGCTTTCCACAATCCAGTTTGATACCATGAACCGAGGCATTTAGGTCGTACTAGGCTGTACGTAGCTGTACTTCTGCTGGCATAATCAAGTTTTAACTTAGGTTTATTCGTGTAAAATTTCTTTCACCCATCCAGGTGTTGAATATGTTCCAAGTGAGAGTAAAAGTAATCCCATTATGTTTTGAGTGTACAAGGTATTTGGATCAGTGATAAACTGGAAAGATTATCCTATTTTTCGCTAGATGAAAGGTGAGAAGAGGGTGAAAAACATTCGCGGACATGGAAGCATTGAATGCAAGCCGACCGAAGCAGTATCATAGGCCGACATAAATCGGGTACACCCACGCACAGGATAGAACTGGATTTTGGAAACTGCCATGTTTTGAATTCAATCCACTGAACATGTGGCCCAATTTCCCCAAAATTTTTCTTCTCTATTGTTCAAAACTAGCACATATCTAGAACCGAAGAAAACAGGTACAACTTCGACTAAAATTATCCTCTTCAATGCCATAATTTATGTGATACCGTCGAGTTACTATAACCAGATCCCCACAGATAGAAATACCATTTTACTTATCCGCAACAATTTACAAGTCTTAATGATGCATATTATCCTACGGCCTTGCACTTTTAATAAACGGATTACCATAAAAGGCGAAAACCATTTCCAGTGACGTCCATACACAAACGTCGAGGTTTTGCTAGTGCCGCTGGCCAAAATCAATTGTTTTTTTAACCCGAACAATTGTTTGACTCCTATTCCTACGTTCAAACGGAATCTCGCTTATATGTTCTTTAATAGTAATAGGAAGTATCACTGATTCAATGAAAGAATACTACTTTCTTCTATTCATGGACAAAATGGTCAGAATGGGCCTTCAGTATCGAGAGCATTCTCTGGTATTCTCAGTAAATCAGTCGCGGAAGTTCCCGATTGCTGTAATTTTCGGCAATGTACTTTGACATTTGGTAAAAAGATGGACTAAAGACATCGATTTCATTCAGTCGAAGGCCTTTGGTGGAAAGAAAAAAGAAGTCAAACGCCTCAATTGGGCGTTAAAGCAACTCTTGTAAACGCAGTTTTTTTGTGCTATTTCGAATCAGGCATTGGCTGTTCGGTGGCAAAATAAGGAAACTACTTTCTCCTCGTCTTCGCTCATCCAACACTATTTAACCAACTCAAAAGAAAAACGGATTAACTTTGTTTTCCGCTTGGAAAATGCTTCTTTATACTTTGTATTAAACCAATGCTGATACAGATTTTTAGCGAAAATCTATAGATATCCGCTGGTACTGATGCACGAAAATCCAAAGTCCGTCGTTAAAGGCGTCGCAACATTGTTTTCACAAAAAAGCCGAGGCGTATTTGTACGATCCGCACAAGTGAGGTTGTAAATATGATAGAAAGTTGTGAATACATTCGAGTATTTTTTTTCTGTAGGTTGATTTTCTATTCCACTCCAAATGCCAGGTTAGTTAAAGTTACTAAATCCTATTTCATGTCAATCAATTGTAAATTGAATCAGAAAAAGTAACACAAGCTATTTTTTGGGCGAGGCTTAAGTTCTCCAAAATTTGGAATGACATGATACTTCGCGAAAGTCACGAAAGGTGACAAGCTGAAGGCCATTGATACCCACGTTGAAGTAGCACAATAACTGGCCCACTCAGTCCAAATGCAAGTGCGTAGTGAAGTAGTTTAGTAAGATTGATGCACACCAGAACAAAAAATTCAACGTGCTAGTTGTAAGAAAAACACAGAAGACCTTTTTAAATGAAGAGAGTTGTTTTGGTATTCATTTAGTCCTCACTGTACATAGCCATGGTTATGATACAATAAGACGAATAAAACAGATAGGATAGATTGATCTGTACAAAGCACAAAATCTAAGTAGTTGTTGAAATGAATTACGCCACGTTCAGCATTGCCGCACAGGTTCGCAAAACTGGAAAGTAGAGGTTTCTTGGTGTTGCTGTTGCATCCACATGGAACAGCATTGGCAACCAGGGCAAGGCTTTTTGTTGTAGAAATTTGGAGGAATTTGCAAAGGTAATTGATCTGGGTCGCCAATCGGACCGATTTCTCCTGAGTTGAACTGTGAAGAATGGACTCGACTCATCTCCAAACAAGCAGACTTTTCTGAGGATGGACCACCTGAAGAATTAGATCGCTCTTCAGTTGTTATGGCGGATTTTTCTTCACTTTCACTGCCTTTGTCATGAGAAGAACGCCGCTTAATCCCACTTTGAAGTTGCGGTTCTTCTAGTCGAGGTTCCGGAGATGATTGAGGGGTGGATGAAACTTGCCCGGCAGATTGGCATACTTCCGGTTGGTTGATGACTGACAAAAGCTTACTGGTCTTCCGACCGATCTGGATGATCAAAAGAGTCCGAAGAAAGCTATTATTCTTTGCTCGAGCAAAGGGAATAGGCCTCTTGGATTGATATTCACTTCCTACCGAAGGGCGTAGCGACTGTGGAGGACAGCGCTGGGCTTTCACTTTTTCAATAGTAAGTCGCATAACGGTTTCTAAGAGAGGAGGGGACATTTCTGGGTAAGTAAGTGTGATGCTGTTTTCAATACTGGGGACCGAAGTCTCCATGGTGCTAAGTTTGACGGTATAATTAATCTTGATCCAGTTCTACATCAATGCCTTTATATGGGTGGGCCACCCACGCGTAAGAAAGTATAGTTCACCGTCACGGTAAAAGGTATGAGTAGACTGTGGTTGGTCCTTTGACGGGCTCATACGCACACGTTGTTCAGGCACCGCCGCACTTCACGCAGAAAAGCACAAGTTATGCAACTCACACTAACCGGTTGGTGCCGTTTTGACTGACTCTTTTTGGAAGGACTTGTCCGTTTGACCAGATCCCTGTGCAGACGCACTTAAGTGTGTCGTGCCAAATGCGATTGTCTGCCTTCTCCCAATTCCGCTATCGCTCCACGGCGAGCGTACAATTGGGACCATTTGCTCATCGAACGCGGCCGGTTAATTGGCTTACGCATAACCAATACTATGTGCGAGCACCCACGGACGCACAATTGCAATCGCGAGTCACTGTGGCAGCGGCCTATCGACTTCGAGGAGGTGCGCACGTGCTATGACAAGATTGAATGGCGACGCGGCAGATGATTTAAAAATTACACCCTCGAAGTCGTATAGCATGACGACACGTTTTGCTCAAAAGGAGAATAAAATGATGAAAGACTGGAAGATGTGCAATTGCCAATGGCAAATATGCAAATATTCTTTTAAACAGGACGGAAAGCAATTCGTTAAATCACAAAAGTTCATTTTAAGTGCTATTTCTAAGGTTAACTTTCTCCCGAGAAGAGACTCGATTGTATCATTAAGTCGGCGGCAAAGAATATTTTATTTGCTTGAATAATGCATAATTGTGAACTGTGCTTGTCTATTTATATAACTTTATCAACTTGAAATTGGCAAAAAAAAATGCTAGACAAGCTAAGGCCATTATTCTCCATAAAAGCCACTTGGAGTAATGATAGTACATTGAATCTGGAATGGAGCCTAAAAAGGTCCCTGCAAGCAGGTAGAACGGTAGTTGAAGTCATTAATTTACGAATGATTGAAAGCGAATGAATGGCCAAATGTTGCCAGCAGCAGTTCGGCATCAAAGCTTGTATTGTCACGCAAAATATTGTAGCGGTACGGATCGGTTCCTTTCCGAAATTGAAGTCAAAAGTCTGCATTGAAATACACGGTGTAATGCCAATCTTTCTGTCGAACTCCAAGTCTGGAATGCTATTCATACCATTATCGATTTTTTTAAATATCTCGCTCCGAATATTCACTGAAATTGTTAGCCGCTGAAGTCACAGTTGCTCAATTAATATGACTTAATGCTAGTAAAATCGAGACAAAAGATATATTTTTCAGGCATAATTGATTAAATAAGACAATAGGATTGGAAATGGATTGGAAATTCTCAGATGAATTGGGAATTAGTTTCGAACATAGCATCATTTTGTGCATATCAAGTTCATGTTGTTTGAGTACATCAATAACGTGAGAGCAAAAGCGTCGTTGATGTGGCATTCGCAGTCGCATTTCACTCGTACGGCAGCACGGGTTCGAAACTCATTGGCACATGTCCTGTGGTGATACGGTCACTCAAAATACTTAAATATTTATCTACGAAGGAATGCATAAATGGGAAGTTTCCAATCAGGGAGGCACCAAGGAATTTCTTCGCGACGAATGATGAAATAGTCGCCTGATACGCAGCCCAGAAGATTCTCGAGTTGATTCCTGACGGATTTTAAAAAGATTGAAGTGGAAGTGACTTAAAAAAATTCCGAACCGCTTCAATATTATAGGAATCTGAGTATCTGGAAGGATGCCACTAAAGGACACTCACTCGGAGACGGGCAAAAGTAAAAACTGTCACACCAGGTGCTTATATTACGCCTCGCATTCTTCAACAGTTGAAATTCAAGTGCAAATGACAAAAGCCACCTAGTTGCCCAATTGACGATATCTCCATAACCACCTTTATTTCGTTTATTTAATTACGTACCTTCCAATCGCAGCTTTCAACTATTCATCCTCTTTGAATAAATAAAAAAAACATTGTTATCTTGTTTATTATTCAGCCCTTCTATAAGTTTGGTAGATTTTTGAAAATTTAACTACCCTAAGTATCCTTCTGAAATCCCAAGTAAGGAAAGCTCTAAACACAGTAATCGATTTTTCATTTCACTTTTAAAAAACGAAATTCTAGATGGTGTAACAAGATACTATCATACCCGCAAAAAACCTCAAGACCTGTCTACAGTTTAAAATACTACACTTAGGAGACAATAGATTACTCAAACCCTTATATCCTCCAGTCTTATGACCCTTAGGGGCTACTGGATTCGCAAATCACATCCCCAGTGATATTAGAAATCAAAAGCCCTCCAGATAACTGGTATGCGAAAGATGAGGTATTTACGATCTGGGATCGAAACCGATAGTCATTACAAGTTTCTGAATTCAACTATTAGTGAATTCGTATTCCATTTATTTGATTGATTAACAAGCAAGGAGAATTCAACTAGCCTTGATCTGATGCGAACCGAAGTTCATTTATCATTTAAATATTGAAGCACTTACTCAACAACCCGATATTGCCACTCCTGTTCACTTGCAATGATTTAACGTTATGGTTGGCCTCAATGAAGTGCTTTTGCAGTTTCGAAGTTGAATAGCTCCAAGTCGCCGAGGTTTGTGGGTCACACAAGCTGGGCCATTATCTCTTCGCGCTTTATTAGGGCAATGCTGTACTATGTCACGTTATCTCCTTAGATGGGTTTGGAAGTAAAGTTATAAACTGGTTATTTTCACATCTTAAAACCCGTCTGCACTTAAAACTACTAGGAAAAATTTCATTTATATTGATCCAAATCCAAATTAAAAGACATTATTGAGCAGCATGTATCTTGGGAAGAATGGAAGAGAGCACACTTGAATAAAGCTAGATGACTCATTCGATCGTATTTCTTTTTCTCCACTAATTACCAATTGAATCGTCTACATTTTACGTTCATCCATCAGTGGTCTTCTCGGCGATAGCGCCGACCTGGCTCATGCATAATGGTTCTTCGCTGACTTCAGATTTTCCTTTTGTAGATCAGCACGCATTAGTTCGGGTTATCCTCCAGCATTTGGCCCGCTGCGATGAAAATGACTTTGGCACAGTAGCCTCTAAGCTGAAAACGTATGGCTGTTTTCCACCTGTAAGCCTCCACGAGGCATATTTACATATGCGCGCCACTTTAATGGTGCTAACTATAAAAGCATGTCTTTATTACGCTGTCGTTTCGAGTATTTTGGAAAAATAATTGATCGATATCAGTTTAGATCAATGACAACATCTTAGCTGCAACCACTTCAAAATCTTTGGCGTTTTCATAGAGCTCTCTGCCGTATCTCAGCGCCCCACGAGTGAAAAATGCGACAATTCCTCTATCGCGGTCTTAATCGCTCCCAAATATATTTATGGCGTAATTTATGCATTTACTAATAGTTACACATTATTATCGAAAGAAAATGTAATCTTCTGGTTAGATACGACTCTCCGATTAAAATGAATTTCGAATTTGTGAGCTGAGAGATCGAATCATTCAAGAAAACTGTGGGTTTCCAATTGATTCCATTCTCACTCGTTTTGCTGCTCATGAACTACCTCGCAGTATGTGAATCCCTCCGTCTTTTACAATGCTTAAAAAGGGGTCACCACACCTAATAAATTAATCAATTACAAAGAATGGTACACTTCAGCGAACAAATCTGTGCTGCTTTACCAAGGTCAGCTTTCAAGCACATATTTCAAAATCACTAACCGATAAGGAGCCACCTTCAAACTGTGTTGCTGTGTTCAGGCCTGTCCAATCAACACAGAACAAAAGCATATGCTGAGTGCTGAATTTTTGCCGTCAAGACAGGAGACTTTTCTTTTAATCCCATGCACTAATTGACTTACCTAGCCAAACCACTTTATTTAGCAACCAGACAAACACCGCACTCCCTCTTGTCGGCCCCTTCTCGATGCATTATGGATGAAACTGTAGTTCATCCTGGCATTAGCTGCATTCGTATTATCGCATGTCCCAGCCTTCTTTTCGCCTGAGTGTAGAAAGGGATATCAAAATTAGAAAAAATACGTTTCTCAAATACGCAGAAGACTGATACAAAGCGCTCTGAGAACAGGAATTAAGTCCTTATTAATGCTTAAATTTAGTCACTAATTATTATTTCTGTTTTGGTCATACCTTATCAGTAAAAGATGAAGCACATCCACCAGGTCGAAAATAGATTTGGGTGTAGAGGTACCATACTTTCATCTCAGGCATTTCATGCGTGTTTCATCAGAATCCATCGTTAGAAGTTTCATCCTCCAAAGACCACATTAATCATTATGTCATCTTATGGAGTGTCCAGCTCTCAAACCTTTTAGCATATCAACTTTCTCACTGCAGATGGTAACGATTACTGAGGGTTGACGTTTAGCCCATGCTGCTTGACCAAAGGCCTCAACCACTAGCCTCTGTGCCCATGGCCATAGTTGACATTATCTCTCAGTATCACACAGAAGGTAGTTTTGGAGGCTCGAAAAATATTTATTCGCTATCAATATTTTAGTAATAGGAAGGGTTAAAGTAATTGGGTTAGACCAAGGGCTAGTGCTTTTTGGCTTTTCTCGCTTATCCGCTCTTTGCCTTTCAGTTCTTGGGACAATGACACAATCACTGATCGCTCTATATAGAAGGAAACGACTTAACCGATCAGTTTACTGATGCTAATATTAAAGATAATGCTTCATGAAGAATTGTAGAAATTCGACGAACGTGGCGTTGAGCGGCAAAATGCTTGCGAAATTCAGTTGTTTCATAAAGAAATTGATTTCACACTGACTTCTATAAAGTCCATGAGAAGTCAGTGTGCTCATTTTACCTCTTCTTTGCGTTTTGCGTATTTCAAATTGCTACGCAATCAAATGATATGCTGATTTGCAGCTGACGGTCAATGGTGAACGGAGCTCTTAAATAAATTTGAAACTGTACCGAAAATGGTATGCATGCTGGAAAAAAAGCAGAGCTCGTTTCTTTAGTCACCTTCTTCTGGGAAATTCACTTTAAACAGGACTCCAAACCATTAATAATCAATTAAAATACAATTTTCGAATTTATCTAGTATTTTCGTCCTCGCTTTGCGTTGGTCCAGTCAGCTGTCTGCGTCTTTCGAATGCTTGCTTCCAAGCTTATCTTTTAGCTGCTGGCAGAGTAAAAGCCTACCTCAAGTCTATTCATCAAGGGATTTCATATTCCTGCAAGCTTAGCTTGGAATGACGACGTTCTATTAGTGGGATTACTTTCTACTTTGAATTTCTGCTTGATTTACGACCCTTATCCTCAATTAATTTCATGCATTACATTTCTCAGCATTAAATCACAGTAACCTTGTCTCATCTGCCGAATAATTTGCCCATTTTCAGCAAACACTCTCATTCAGCCCTCCTTGTAGCAAACCACCGTTTTTGATGCCTATTCCTATGAAATTCGACTCAAAAATTTCTGAGACTAGAGGTAACTAAGTCGAGTTTTCAGGCCATGATAGACTAAATCCATCAAGAACTTGTTAGGCATCTTATGAATTTGTTTGTGTACCCTTCGTAGCCTTTAATGGAGTCTACTGATACGAGAACCAGACCCTAGGATGAACCATCTTATTCCTTTTGTTATCAGATACCCTTGATTTTGCTATGGCAAAGCTACTTTGGAGATTCGGTCCCACAAAGAACACAGGTAACCTGGTCCCCACTTTATAAGATAATTGTAGACCCTTTGATTAATGTCCTAATCATTATGAGTACATGAAAGGATAAATCTTTTTTATTACGCTTTCCCACTACCTTTTCCCATAAGCGCACATCCATTGTATTTAGTTGGTCCTTTACTAGACTATCCAAACGTTCTTGGACGGCAATGAAGTCACTGGGATTTATAAATAGTTTATCTGCACACTCGATAGTTCGCAGAGTCAATTTCCGTTGCATGTCCGGCACCATCATCTTTATCTTGAGGTGACTCATTCTGGAGCAGACTTCTCCAAGCCTGACAGTTTGAAAGAGCGGTGGAATTGCGTTGCGGATTGCATTACTTTGAGAATAGGTTCATTCCTTAATAGAGTTGAGGAGAAACATCCTACACTGTAAGTAATGTTCCTGGAGCGATTTAGATCTACCATCCTAGGTACCATCGACTAATTTTTAGGTCAAAAAAATCCTTTGACTCTTTCTGACGAATGGCATCTTGAAGGGGGGTTTGAACCCAAACATTGTCTGATCAGTCTAAATGCCCTTAAGAAGGCCACACTAGAATAGGTTCTTACTACCTGCCACTTATTAGAGTTTGCCGGTCATATCCATGAGAGATACCACTTCCGCACACAGTTTGATCGGTCAAATATTCTGCTAACCTTCATTATTAGCCTTGAGTATTTCTCCCTCCTTGATTAGACTACTTTATCCATTATCCATAAGAACTAGAGTACCAGAGAGTAAGTTGGGATATCTGAACTTAGCGCAAAGTTATTTCTCCATTTTCAGGTCTGATTCACGGCAAAAAGCTGATGGATCAGAGAACCTTTGACGAGATTTTAGATATTGCGCAGAAGATTTAGAAGGCATAAGCTTCTCTTATTTAAGTATTCGTGATGTCATGCGCAAAGGATGATAAGTATATTTCGCATCTAAAAGGCCAAAAAATTTGTGCAGTTCTAACATACTTTCCTTTAATTGTGGCGGCATCTGACTCTCGGTCTCTCGATATATTACACCGCCATGAAGGCCGAAAGTAAAGGAATATCATGAAACTGGGAATTTTAAACCCTAAAACCTATTATAACAGGAATTTCATTTGGAATTGTAAACGCGCACTTTCCACATCTTTGTTTTGCCAACGTGAACTTTCTAAGTGCTCTGGGTGGGGAAATGGGAGTAACGACTTGTCCTCTGATGGTCTGTTAACGCATTGCATCTTTAGGCTTGTTCGGCTTTTGGATTAACAGTCCAAAGAGGGGGGATAAAGATGGGCGATTCTCACTAGTTGATGGCACTTTTGTGTGGCTACTTGTCGAAGGGAACGCCGGGTGGAACGAATAATGACGGATCACCTTCCTTACTCTTTCCCACCTTAAATAATTTCATCCTTTGACCTTATTAATCCCAATACCAAATTGATCACAAATGTGGAGGATTGTTACGATTGCAGATCGTAGCTGCATTGCTGAATAGGCTTCTAACTACAAGCACTCGGAATACACAGTAGAAAATATTTTAGGGGTTTTGGCTGATAAATGTCAAGAAAAACGTTAACCGCATCGAACTGACATTTTCTAATAAGCATAGAAGTTCAAAGCCTGCCTGGGCCTTTTCAGTATTAAAAAATTATATGCACTACCGCCATAACTAACTGGATTCTTCGCCTGCAGTTACAAATGGTAAATGAATTCTCCACAGCTAAGTAGTTAGATAACCTCGTTTTTGTTACAAGCCAACACCCTTAGCCTCTTATGTTGAAAGTCCCTTAAGGAATAAGTAGAGCGGAACATGGTCAGGAAAGGCAATACTTTCTCGTCAGCTATGTTCACCCGTTCAGGAGGAGGTAAGGTCTAATGGCTCTGAAATTCTAGATCTAAATATTGTTCCCCTCAGTGGTCTAGCCGAGTATTGTGATGCTCGTCTTGTCACAGCGTCTTGATGGTTCCGTGGGAATGTGATATCCAGAACACATAATTAACTAAGCACATCAAGACCTCAAGCATTCATATTCATTTGGAAATTTCATTAGAAGATTTCCAGCTGGCTTAATAGACTGATGGCTGTACCATTAAGTTTTGGAGCTGGGTTATCAGACTGGATCCTAGGCTTAGATACAGACGTCTAGGTTTACGGGAAACTGGCTTAAATACACAAGTTTTAAGCAAGGTTCTTTAAGAAATTGCCTTCCAACTCTTTCCTTGGAGGAAGAGAAGGTAACTTGATACCTCTCGATTTTAACTAGCGTCAGTAGCTTTTCCAACCAATTATTGCCCTCTGATGTGATTTGAACTTTCGTTTTCTGGTAAGCCCAATGTGCATGCCAGTAATACATCACCAGCATACACAAAATCAGCACTCTTTCTTTTCCTGTTTCTCCAACGAATCATTGTCGCCACGACGATGCTAGAGATCATGCAGCATGAAGAAACTGTTTCTACTGAATTTACATTAGCTGCGATGTGCCTAAATGTTTTACAGAATCACTGCTTTAATCCTTCCATAAAGCTCGTTTGAAAAACCTTTTTCGCCTTATTACCAGTTAAGAATAGTGAAAGCGATGTCATTGACATCGTTAGAGCCAGTTATTTCAATGAACCTTCTGAATCCGCCCACGCAGTTCTAGCAACTACCATTCCGCTGGTGGGCGAACGTTAGAGAAACGGCCAATGGGGCTTCCAAGCCGATTACGCAGCAAAGTATCATGTCAAAGACTGCAGCTGTATAACGCGTTAGGATAGAGGGTGGTAGATGTTGGAGGCACCAGCATTCACTCACCCACTAGTTCTCATTCATTTTGAGGGGGCGCGTCGACAGCAGTAGACCACTTAAGCAAAATCAACATATTTCAATCGGAGAAAAGGAGAAAAGGCTTGGCGTTGCGTGGTTGAGGCCACCAGCCAAAGAGAAGAAACGTTTTGCTAGCAGAAAATGACGAAAACAGCCGACGTTGACATTGCCTCTTGGCAAAAATTTTGATATTGTGTTATTCCATTAGTGAGCCAATCACACATTCATTGTTTCTTTTTGAATACGGCTACTTACACCGTTTAGAAAGTCAGTAAAACTAATCACAAAAATTACACTTACTCCAAGTATTCAGTATGAGAGGACATTTAATCAGACTCCAAATACTGTCACTTCTAAAGCTGGAATATGAAGTCGAATTTATTCGGTTTCAGTTTATTAACGTGCCTGTACAGTTTCTTCTTGTATGAAGCGGCGTCACTGTCCCATCAATAGTGTTCAACTAAGGCTGAGCATACGTGCCCTTTTTCATTTAATCTAGGCTCTAATCCGCGAATCACAACTTGTTTCAACTTTTTTCGAATGTCGATGGAGTCGATACGATAGCATCAATTCAATCATTACCTATTTACGAAATGCCGATCTTGCTCGAGTTACCACTTTGAATCCCAGTTTGGACTTATTTTATCGGATTATTTTAAAAATAGATATAAACCCAAACTTTACTGCTAAATTTATAGCTGCTATTCAGGTTATATGTTAAGGTAAATGCCATTCATTTTATCATTTTTAGAATAAATAAAGGCCAAGTAGATATCCCGGCGAGACTTAAGGTACACGTAATTCATGACTCTGCGGAAGCTGTTGTCATCGAACTGGCAAATGAAAAGTTTCAAAGAGTGAAATCTTGTGTCACTGCATTTCTTTTAGCTGATAGAGTTCTCCTACTGTATTGCATTTATTTCTCGCACAATACCATATCGAATCCCAAATTTTGGAGCTCTTGATATCCATCCATCTATCTACCTACCTACCTACCTACCTACCTACCTACCTACCTACCTACCTACCTACCTACCTACCTACCTATCTATCTATCTATCTATCTATCTATCTATCTATCTGTCTATATATCTATCCATTTATCTATATGTCCATCTATCATCACTTATCAGTCGGTATTTTTCGGAATCAGTATTAGTTTTATTTTGACAAGGTTCTTTAAAGCCATGCTAATCCATTGAGGAGCATATAATCACTAATAGAGAGAATGAAATTTCCGAAAGGGATATCATTAATGACATCGGGCCTTGTTCTATATTCTTCCTAAACTCGTGCTGAAGAGCTCAGTTTTCTCACTTAGACTTCGGCATTAACCATTTGGAGACTTTGTCGAAGACTTATCTTCGGAAATCCATTCGTGAAATCCTCTTCGATGTCCTTTCATTACAGAGTTGATCTCTCAGCTTACTGCTGCTTCCCATCAAATAGTGTATTCGAATTCCATCGGCAGGTTCAGGCTGGCTATAAGGTAACTTTCCTCTCCCTAAACAAGGCTTGGGAAACAATTTTCACAGGTATGATCTTGGGCTTAGGTTAATTCATGTTGCTGTCGCTCACATAACGGTCATCAAGGTGGAGATTAAATTAATTGCCGAAAAGAGAGAAGTACTTTATTTCAAAAAGGTGACAAACAGCAGCATAATAACGAAATTCTCCGGGAAACACTTGGGGGCCCACTGCTCTTCCCCCCTCCCCATGTTCCGTTGATAGTAAATTTCCTTATTTGCTTTCCAAGCATTGACGATTGGTAGTCCACCACTTAAAACGAGTGCACGTAGATACACTGTTTAGCTTACGATGTTGAGATTCAGTAGGAAGGAAAGGCCTGTGGAACTTAAGGATTTTCCTTAATGTCGTTCACTATATATCTCCTGGAATATGTGCTAATCATTCCAAAGACCGATTTTGAATAACACTCGAAAGCCAACATTGGGGGATATTCCAAATGAGAAGATTGAGTGGTAGCTCATAAATCGCTTTGTCGATTATAGTTTTTTTCTCTGCGATGGAGTCAATTAATGCCATAGTTTGGTGGCTCAGCTGACTCGAGCAAGGGTCTAGCAGATAAAACGTCTTGTATACTGTCTACTGTTTGATTATAGGAGCCGGCATTAGGGCTTTCTTCCAGACTCTCAAAACAGATTTTTATCTTTTATGGTTGAAATTCGGGATCCATCGAGCCAACTTAGGATCCCTTAACTTTTTCGCAGCTCTTGATGTCTGAGGACGCAAGCCGTATCAGCTCATCATCTAAATATTTGCTTTAGAGCGTTGAAAATAAATAATACTAGATAAGCATTGATGCCCCTTACATGTTTTAGACCGAAATAAAGGTCTTCACTACACTTAGTTCAATTCTCCTGGTATCACTATAATGTCCACTGTTTAGTTATCTCCGAACCAGAAAAAGACCAAAGTTCGTGTTTATGTTTACTCTTTACTTTTCCACTCGTACTTTAGTCGCTGCCGCCTTAGTAAAGGCCCACGTTAAAGGTACTAAATAGGGGACGATTCTAGTGCATTTTTGCAAAATCCCTTGCAAGAATTAAATAGGGAGGATTCATTGAAGGATTCGGTTTTTAGATTTCAGTACTGTCTGTCTTGACTTGTCATTATCTCGTGGATCCACACAGAATATTTGCAAAAATAGAACTTCAACAGTTGTCGGTTTCCCACAAATCTGTTTTTTTTTGTTTTGATTTCACTCTTAGTTGGCGTCTTCGACTGAAAATTTGACTAACATTTTACTAAATGAGAATTTACAGTCACATTAAAACACAGTTTCCCGTTTTAGTTTCCTTCGACTTTCCTCCAATTTATGTCTAGAATATATCTGTGGTTTAGCGTATTTGATAAGCTTGATAGCAGAGATCAGAGCCCATAGATGGGCATCCAGTGTTGGAAATGACCATCCACACTCTTGACGTTTGTCTATGGAAACATTGTAGCATAAGAAGTCCTCAATCAGGCAAACAACTAAGTGATAGTTTGAATTATGATACTGGTCTTACTGCTGTGGCGGTAGGTGTTGAGTGGGAACTGGTAGCTTCTGGGGACAGCGGACAAGGTGGAAAATTACCGACCATTCCATGCCAGCCAATCAGTGTGGTTTGTAGCCATGAGGTAGATAAAAACATTACCGAAAAGAGCGGTTACAGAAGTCTTCCCTAGGTGGTAGTTCAGAGCTTCTAGACAATCATTGAGGGGCCACAATTGCAAGATTGATGCTGGCCAGGATAATTAGAAGGAGCAATGGATCAAAAGAAACTCCGGCCTCCTAGGTCTGATAAATTTCCTGGGCTCTGTACACTTCAATTTGTCCAGTAGCATCGACCGAAATCATGGCTCTTATCTCGATTAAAAAGAAGCGTTACTTTCTCAAGTTTATAAATTTGTTGCTAAGATATCGTTCTAATCTGCTACAGAAATACCCATGCAATATGTTTTTTCTAGCTTTTCTGAAGATTGTCTGATCTTTTTTAGTAAAGCAAGGTAGCTAATAATGACTTTCATGATTATTAGAACCTACCAATTCGGTAAAAGGTAATTCCATCAAGAGTCTATTCCTGACTTTCCTAGTATGTGACCAGTTAGAAAACGTAAGTCCACCTTGGTTCTCACTGAAATACGAGAGAAATTCTCATTCACAAAATCTCTTTTTATCATTTACTGCTGCTCATCTTCTTACAATTGAAAGTCTCCAGATAAATCGTCAAGACTTTTTCTGCTATTGAGTCAGGCTTGTATATTCTTTGTAACTGATAAAAGCGGGAGAATGATTGAATGATTGAATGAGTGAATAAGAAGTAGCACTCGCATTTCTACACATAATTTCACAGTTGAAATGTCATCGATCCCTTTTCCATTTACAGAAACCGGACTTGTACAACTATTTTGACAGTTTTTCTGATGCTAAAATTTTCAGTATAGTTGCCATTATTATCAAAGCCAGCTCATTAGCCGCGGAAATAATTATGCAGTTCGTTCTACCATTCACCTACCTGATCACCTCAGTCACCTTTTTCAGCAAAGTTGCATATTTCTACCCGTTGTATTTTAAGTAATGAAACTAAAATTAAAGAACCAACTAGCGCTGATCTCAGTGGATCATCCACACTTTCATTTGTCCGCAACAAACAACAGAATGAGTTGCCTAAAGAGAATCACAAACCACTATCCATCTTCTGATTGTGGATTAGTAATTCGATTCCATCTGGATTCAAAATCAAGTTCTAATTTTAAGACTGGGGGAACGTTGATTCTCCTTTCAGTGTAAAAGATGTGCCTTGATATTGCTTGGCTTACCAATGTGGGATCATAAAAAAAGAGGTTTTAAAAACTTATCCCAATACCTATATCGGTAGTAGAACGGTTGCATACACGCATACCTTCTCATATGACGCAGAAAAGATGAACCCATCGGAGCAGTTGAAACGTCCAAACAATGTAATCAATGCTGGTTCGCAAAGAGACGTTTCTCTTCGTCTAGCTAAGAGTTGGAAAACACCCCTTCAGTGGGCTAAGAATACAAGTTGATACACCTCGGACAAATGAAAGGAAAAACATGAAATTAACTTAGGCAAATGTAGAGGTCTGCTGAGGGTATGGCCATCATCATGCAAATAAGTATTATAATTTTTAATGATGATGAATTTCGGAATCACGACTGGATGGGTGGTTTTGGTCAGAAAGGTTCGATGAAGCCTTTAGGATGTAAATTTATAAGGACCATGGGTAGGATTGCAAAATATGCCTGCCCTTCTTAATCTCCGCCACAGTTATCCATCTGTTTTGGAGAAGGGGATAATGAAACGCTATCCTAAAAACCATAGAGTTAACCAGATGAATGACAATTTGGTGAGGTTAAGATGACTGAGGAGGTGTTAACCCTTGGGTGAAGTTTCGGGAGTTATTAAATGGTATCTGTGTTTCAACTGAGCGATTTCCTCTATGAACTCTTTCTCTTGGAATCATCTTTGATTCCTGAGCATTCTGTTCCCTTGGCCATTCAAAGTTTTCAAATTTCTGATTAATAAAAAGGGAGAGAAAAGGAAATGAAAACGAAACGAGCTTTAGAAGCTCTTTCCGTGACTGTGACCAAACTAAATAAGACTTGGTGCTGGAAAAAAGATATTCAATCGGCCCTACGGACACTATCTTATGGAAGGTCTTCACTAAGAAAAAAGGGGAGACACTTAACGCCATTGGTTTATAAGAAGATTAGGCGGGAAGTTACTTTGAATGTGAATATAGAAGTTCCGAATTCGAGCTGAACAGGAAAGCATGGTTGGGGCAATCAGTAGTCGTGGCAAATTTCGTTCTCACCTCCTTGTTTCACAGAGGTCACATCGGTGCTGTAGTTGCTTAGTTAGATCGAGCAATCGTTATTAAATTAAGGAGTGGGCATAAAGACTTGTTATCTAGATCGCTGGAGAGCGGCATTAAGGACATAATGACTGGGCGGTGACTTCTATAGATTCTATCCGACTTGGCATGCATCCTGATTTGACTTATATTTCCAGATCGGCAGGACATTTATCACTCATCAGCTCTATCTATCAGAACGTAAGTCAAAATTTCCGCAGCTACATTAGTCGCCACAAATGTTTAGGCTAGATGGGACATTACTGGACGTTTTTTTATTCAAACTCCTTGAAAAACAATCGAAATCGAGACAATGTTGATAAATATCCTAAGGAAAAAACTAAAGTATCGTTGTACCAGAATCCTCATTTCCATGTTCTGCATCCCCCTTCATCTTCACAAATACATATATATATATATGTATATAGTCGGAAATTTTCGGCCGAAAAACACAACCTGGAAATTGGAGAGAAATTCTTGCAAAATGCTGTGCCTTCAGCACAGCGCCAGTTTTTGATCGGAATGGTCGGTGGTCAAACCTACTCTAAACCTCCTCGTGGTGATCACCGGTAACCCCAGGGGCAACTCTGGGGGCTAATGAGAGGGGTGGCCGGATGGGACAAATCGCCCTCCGGACGTATCAACTTAGATTATGTCAGCAGAAGTACAACTTCTTACAGCTTGGTAAAGGAGGCACGACGAATTTGTGGTCTCAAAATGGAGTATGGAATGGACGTGCAAGTAGCTTTGAATGGAATCTCCGCCAGGATGTTGATTTCTGAAGGAGACATGAAGACGGACGAATTCGGACGAGGTGGCTCGACGAAGCTGAACTGCTACCTGTACGATGAAGCCATGCCAGAGAAGAGGACAGATAAACGAAGACGCCAACAAACGTTTTTACTGTTCTGTATTAATTGTTGTGCTTAATTGCTATAAAAGCTATTTGTACTTCCGTTGTACCCCCAATAAGTCCTTGGGACTTGTCCTAATAGGTGGGGAGAAAATAAAAAAATCAGAATGGCTATTATATAATGTCTCCTGCGATTTCGGACCGACTAATGATGTCCCAAAATAGAAGTGGAAGCATACCCACTAACGTGCTAGAAAGAAGGTAGAAGAGACTTACCTTCGCTTCAGATGCACTGCTGCCAAAATGGAGCAGTTGCTGTCTGCAAAACAGAATTAGTGGAAATATTATCTACTCCTAATATGAGCTGATGCCCACCTATCTCCGTCCAGTCAGTATAGAAAAAAGATGTCAGGCTGACACCGGAGGGAGGGGGCGTAGAAGAAGGCCGAATTAAACGTCTGACCTGTACCAGTAGCGACGTTTTCCACTTGTGACAATCAGAATGATGTTGGCTTCCAAATTGTGCTGCTGCGACCAGAAAAAATCGATTCCTTCATGAATATGCGGTCAAGCACCTTATAGATATGTTTGTCAAATGCATTCTGATCTCAAATGCAAAGACACTATTTAAAAAGCAATTATATTATTACGAATAGCTTTACGAAAAGTTTTGATACTTCTTGCGTCAGTTTGAGATGCCGGAGCGTGTTAATCGCCATTTATTCATTTGAGCAAGCTATCAACATAATAACTGCACTGTTCATTCAAACTCAACTGAAAACAAAAATTTGCTATCTTTTATTAATAAACGGTCAAAAATCTTAAAGTGGCCCCCACTTGACATAGGAAGAGAATCTTTCGTGGTAATTATTCTGATGGTCGTGTTTTAAGCATCTGTTCATTTTCTTATTTCATCAAAGAACGTCGCAAACTTCGGGCATTGATAAATTCCATCTTTTCTGCGTTGATCTCTCGAATTTGGCTCACGCAAGTTACTTCGCGGAAGAACATTTTTCCGACTTTCTCCACCCAGAAAGGTTCTCTTTCAGCGTTCTAATCTTTTAAGAGTTCCACCATTTCTTTTTTGATAATGATGGAACTTGTCCATTACGATACCATTCGATGAGCATTTGAAAGTTTTTTTAACTTGAATGAATTGCCTTTATAATTTCTGCGAGATAAAAAGGAGCTTAAAATAAATTTTGAGAGCGATGAATATGGCTTTAGTTAACAAATTTCAGTTCAACTTGGACCCAGGTGGTGGCTTTCCTTATCAATCATCCTGGAGTCCAGATTTAGACAGTCAGGCAGTACTATTTGATCTTAACATTAAGCAGCCGTTTGGGAAGGTCTTCTGGATTGCTTTGGTCCAGAAAACGTTATGAAAGAAGGCTTTTCATTGGCTACCAGTTTTATAGTCAAAGGTCAATATTATCTATTAAGTAAAAGATCGTAATTTGACAATGTTCCTGATAATGTTTTATTGGAGTTTTTGTAATTAAGTAAAGTAATATCCATATGATAAGCACTATTCCACCAGTAAAAACTAAGTTAATTTTTCCTGTGGCCGCTAACAGCACTCATGCAGGCGAAGGAAGCTTATAGTTCTGTCTGATATGAGGTTTTTAGTATCAGCAACTATTAGCGACAGTTTTACTTTCAACAGAGGTAAGTAAGTCATTGATTAGATCATTCACTTTCGACTCTTAAAGTCGGGTTCGACCATAACATCCACTGCAACTGCAGAAATTCGAGGTCAAGAAAGCACTTTAAAAACGCAAGAGTTGCGGTTGAAACGAAATCAAACAGACTAAATTCACACGTTATATTTTTTCTAGTTCAGCTAAAAATTCTGCTCGGGTGTAATTCGTGTGAAAATATTTTCTATTGATTGGCTTTATGTGCACTGTAAAGTTTGTGTGAAGAAAAGCCCTTCTAACGCAGTGCATGAGCCAGTTATTACGTCATTAACTGAGTCTTCTGCTTTATCAATTCTACTACGTCAGACTTTCAAAAATGCCTAACATGAACGCTTATCTGATTATCTAAAGGGGCCTAAGAAAAATAATCTGCTTCTCCTCGTTTCGATTCGCGGTTTGCTTATTTGCTTTCATCGGTAAGATCAGGTGGTTGTGTGCTTCAACAAAACGTTTGAAATTACCACGATTGTTTAGAATTCAATGCGCATTAAATAGGTATCTAACGCATTAGTGAGATAGATCATGGCCGTACAGCACAAGTACGTGCTGATTGTGTAGGGACCTTGAAAAAATAACTACCTATCAGCTTATAGTTGATAAGTCAACACAGTTTTTTTATGAAAAAAACCGGTTTTATGAAAACCACTTAGTTGGTCGATGACGCGATGTATTTGAGATGTGGATATGAATGCACCTCTGGGCAAAGAGGATAAAAGACAAACGCTTAATATTATCAAATTAACGCAAAAAAACGCGATTGTATGTAGCTCAAGGTCCACCGCAGGTCGGTAAGTCTTCTTCCGAAAGCTTAGAACCAATAAAAGCTCGAAAAAGTATTTAAATTTGTCATAAAGTATCCATATCCGCGGACGACTGACAAATTATAGGCCAATTAAAAGTTTTTTGTTATTTTCTCAAGAACACTGTACATATCTTTATTTGCCAGTAAGAATTACATTACATGCGACCACTTATAAAATAACCGTGATTTATACCTTGGCACCTAACCAGCATCGAATTCAAATGGTAGTACACAAGTTTTTACCAAAGCCATACAGGCTTCTCGATAAAATTGTAGTGCACATCCTAAGAAATGAGTTGAACTAACCAGCCGATCAGGAAAACAAGAAAAAGACAGTACGATTTCGAAATCAACTACAGCTTTCTAGATTAGGCTAGATGAAGGAAATTTAGTATTTAAATGCCCGGTTTTACGCACGCGCTGTCTCAAGCAGCGGGTAGGCATGACTATCCATTGAATTATTAAAACTCACGATTGTTGATCTGCGTCTTTAATCTGCTCATCAGTTCCCAGCCGCGGACGAAAAATCATTCTTAAAACGAACTCATGTTTCAAATAGTTAATGAAGTCTGACATTTGTCTATCCCCCTAGTTAGCTGAAAAGAGGATTCAATATAACATTTCTAGATCATCCTAACATGCTCTTTTATGACGTGACCTTAAGGAACACTGTTAGTGATTCATAAACCGCTAATATTTCGCCATTGGATTATCGAAAATATTAGCCTCGCTTGAAGCGAGAGATCAGGCAACACGCATCTGTATGATATTGTGATCTGAACTGAGATCGTACATCGATGCGTGTGGCTTTACTAATAATGTGGAAAAGTACAATTTTTTTGTAGAAAGCAATTGTCCTAGTGTAGTGGCAGGGCACGCTTAGACCCCTTATCCATTAGTTCAGTTCATACGACCCTGAAGATCGTCCTCATTGAGATGAAGCAAATAGCTCGGTATTAGTAGTTATCAGCATGCAAATCGATTCGGTTGACCCCGCCTGGGATTGACAGATGAAGCACCTCGAACCTTATTGACGGTCCGAGCGGTTGGCATTATGATGAAATACTACTCTCAAATCACATCACATATGGCACCCGCATTTTTGAAATCGGAGTTATCATGTTGACAAAGCTCATGAGTCATACTAATCAGCACAGCACCGGGTTGATAGCTCATGCATGCGCCCGTCGAATCGACCAGGGCCATGGTAATATTGGACCCCAGAGAGAAGTTGCCTTTACCACCAAAAAAATTATAAACCTCTTCATTATTGAACTATGAAAGAGAGAATTTTGGCTGAATGTAGGAATTTCGTCATCACTTGAAACGACAATTACTGATATTTAGGTCCCAATTTTCCCACAAATTACCACTTGAATCCTCCTTTCAGATCAAGTCTGTGTGGTGATCCACATACTATTTTCAGTTTCCGTCCGCCTACTGCCAATGCGACCGCATATGCAAAACTAGAAGCACTATAGTAGCCCAAATATTAAAATGAATATTAACAGCGAAAGGTTTAATGAGAACAAAAGTAGCAGATCGTACGCAAAATAAGCTTATGAAAGAATTAGATAACGTACATGGGGATAGGCAGCTGGAATTTGCGATTCATTTTGCACCCTTTTAGCCGCCATGCAGCACTTGACCGGTAAGCAGATTGCCAGACAACGCCTACGCACCGCTTATGCTGCCTTTTACAGCGAGGTAAAATAACCGACACCTGTTCTTTTTCTCTTCCTCAGAAGGCGGGAAAAATGTGCGTCGCGTCCGACGGAATGACTCATCTCTAAATGATATAAAATCAATAGCTCGTTTGCTCGCGCCCCACAGATGCCGATGTAATTTAGTTGGCAAAGATATAGGAAAATCAAATGGACTGGAAAATTAATGGCTGGCTCTAAAGGTAATTTAAAAGATGAAAAAAGCTTGGAAGAAATGGTTTATTAAATCAATTCTTATTAGCGAGAGAAATCTAGGCATTTTTCATGCTTGTTGCCCTTTACTGAAAAAGGCTGCAACCATTCAGACTGATAACAATTTGGGTCTTAAGGTTCTATTCGGTGGCTTAAAACGGTTGGGAGAAATGCTCGATTCTTCATTTTAGCCATCCCTGGAAGTGTAAGCTCTGAAGCGGTCCTTCATTCACTGTTTAAAGTGGCTTGTTTCCAGCTAAGTCCCGACTTAATACTTCATTGAAATGAATCCACTCAGAATTACCCACCAGAGATGCCACACTCTAACGTTCAATAACTTTAATGTTAAAACGGACCTTTTGGACCCATCTTCAGCAGAGGAAGCCTTACTCGGGGCTGTTTCTCCTTTCAAACACTTTTAACCTGTGCAGATCAAAATTACACCGATCTCTCTCTGGACTACAGAGAGGTTAACTGCCTCTTCATAGGTGTTCCCTTATCACCACTACACACATCCCAAGTATTTCCCCCAAATGCCAAGATTGCAACTAAATGCATTCTACCTGCGGCTTATAATATCAGTTATGATCATTTTTATCAGTTGGCCTATACCGATTTTCTCCTATCACCAAGGAGAGAGACACTCATAAGTACAGCCAGTTTTGTTTCTAAAGATGGTAGACCCTTATCATACATATCCATCGCCTTTAGAAATTGCTGTTAGGACTACTTACTTCGAATACGTATGTTATAGCGAGATATAGCATAATTTCCGTCCTTAGAAAGCTACACCGATGCTTATTTGGCGTCACAACTGCAGTATATCATTTGGGACACCACTTACTAATAAGAAACGAGCAGACACTAACACAGTGAAAAGTACGGAATTTCACTGAGGTTGATCATCCAAACAACATAGATAAGCATCATTAAATATCTCGTGGCCAGCATCCATTCCTCCCTGAACGAAGAGGTAATTCCTCCAAACAAACTTGTTTTCTAAAACCAAAGGAATCAAATCACAGTTAGCAAAAAAAAAACGATCCAGATGCAGTTTTAAGTTACCTTGATGTAAATCCACGTTCTTCGGTTTATCGTCTCCTAACGCTGAAATTGAGAACGTCGATATAAATTCCCCGGACGAGAGGTTGGGAATCTTCAAACGAAGAGTTGTGAAAGCAAAATCGAGACGAGGCGATGGCGCTATGTTGCTGGGGCTGGTAACCATCGTCCACTGTTTTGAAACTATCAAAGTCGCTTGACAATACATAATTATTTATTCAAAATGAACATTTCAAGCCTAGTTACTTAACATATAATGTGCATGTCCAGACTGACACAATTTAATGTCGAGAAGTTTAATCACAGCCAAATTTCGCGAACCGTAAAAAAATCTAATGACAATGACACAACCCGAGAAATCATAAAGACAGCGAAGGATGATACCTGTCAGTATAGCAGCCAAGAAATTTAATGAAGACCTATAGTGCTTCTGCCTAATCTGCGCTTATGAATATCTAAGCCTACCGTCCTATTTTACGAATGGGCGCACTACACTCCTTACGTCAAAGAATGAATTTGTTATGAATTGTTCTCCTAATAAGCGACTGAACTACACTGACAAGTTTCCCGAGACTCCAAATAACAACATGGACTATAATGCTAATCAAGCTACATAAAAAGAATTGCTGAAATACCGTCATCAAAATAGTAAAGATCATTCAGAGGGCCACTAGAATTAATTCCACCAAAGATGAAAAACCGCAGAATGTTTGAGTTGGAGTAAACAACAGCACCTCCATGCCCAGCTCGAGCTACCGGCCAGAAACTCCCACGTAGCGTTTCGCTCCGCATATTTTGCCACTCTCCAACCAATCAAGTATCACCATCTTCTACCGGAATCTACCATGCATTAGAAAATCGATAGGAAAATATAAGCGTCAAAGTTGATCGATTAAATTCATTAATTCATGCTGGTAAAAATCGATTGAAAGCCCTATCAATGGAGGATAACCTAAAAAAGCGAAATTGTCGGTGATGCGCTGCTACTTTATACAAAAAAACCGGTCAAAACATATGAAAATCTTAATAAATGTGCCATAAAACCTATCGAAACTGTTATTTTGAAGAAATAAACACAAAAGCCCGAATTCGTCAAATTCGTTCAGAAAATAAGCGTAACTTAACTATTGCTCTGAGAAAAAATTTACATTCTCAGTAGAATACGTAGCTATATATTTTGACTCAGTAAGTTTCAGATTAGTCAAATTTTTGTAGAGGCAGGTCGGGTTGGGTATATTATGACTCAAGTTCGAATATTACTGGTCAACTGATGAAATGAAGACATAATGCTTAACCATTTATTAGAAGTGGCAGAAACATATAGGCTTAGTTTTATCATCGTTGTTCCTCACCCGATCAAATTCAAGGCGATAGAAGTCGTCAAAGAAGTCTTTTCCAGCCATACCGCCATGAACATATAGAACATCAATAGCTTGAGATGATTGGCTAGTTACTTGGAGAGAAGTTAGTAGTAGGTGTCCCATTCGACGGTTGGGAATGTCACATACCTTGCCTCGGATTTCAACTGGGCGCCATTTCCGCGTCTTCACCTCATAGACGTAAGCCTATTTACATTAAATAATAGCAATAATAAGTAGTGTTACTTAATTCTTAGTCAGTAGATATGTTGGCAAGAACGCTTGCTTGTAGATCGTCAACAGGTTCACTGCCAACAGTCCCACCAGCGAAGGTCACGATTTCGCCAGCACTGGTGAGACAGTTCGAAGAGTGCTGGGTACGCGGAGCAATATCAGTATCAGACAATTCAATCGAATTTTCAGTAAGAGTGAAACATTGTGAGGGTGATTGAACATCCGTAAGAGCCTTGGTTCTCAGCGGTAGTTGCAGGAAATCATTGAGCGGGTGCTCTTCAGTCGCTCCTCCAAATACTAAAACACAACAACTTGGGCGAAAGCAAAGCCTAAAACACCAAAAATGACCTGAATTTGGAAATCAATCGCTAACCTTGTCGCCATATAAATAGCTAGCGTGTTCATACCGCACGATACCTGGTTCAGGCAAGATATCGAGGAGGATGGCAGGAAGAATTCAACCCTTTTTAATGTCAGAAGGGAGGGCATTTTTACAACAGAGGGACAGGTTGGCACCACCAACTAACAGTACCCAGTCTGAGTTTTCGTCAACTTGGAGATGATGAGCAGCGTGGCCAACTCTCGCCAATGCTGAATCTTTAGCTATGTCGGAGAGGTCATATTTTCTCCTTTAGGATCAGAAGCTTATAATAATAGAGTAAAGAGAAGAGCGCTTGTTTCGCAACTCTACCCTACCATGAGCCTAACTTCAGAGGCAGCGCGTTCATATTCCGGTATAAATAGGCCAATCAGAGGGAAGGCATCCGTAACTACTATCAGCGACCTTACTAATTAAGACTTTCGGTTATCTAAAGCGTGGCGTGTGTATAGCTCAAATTGAAACAGAAATCATGGTTACAAAAAGCAAAAAAAATGATTTGAAAGGAAATAAACTCGTGTTTCATTTGATTGTATCAGATCAATATTTATATATTCTTATTCCGCAATCTTAACATTTTAACTCATATGTAAAAAGAAATTCAGAAGAATTAATGTATTTGAATGCATTTCCTATCAAAATTCCACGGATAGCTGCTATTATTACTCATCTGTGCATTTAGTTTCTTATCATCTCATCTTATAAAAAAGAATTCCCAAAGATTTCTTTGTGACGTTTCCGGAACTACAATTTGTTTCAGGTTTAAGTATTTCATTAACCATTTACTTTGGAAATGGACCGTTTATCTAATCCACGACAATACTAAAGGTCACCAGAGTCGTTCCACTAACCAATAGACAGGTTATATCTGTTTTCGCGCTTTTAAACACAATCGACAAACTTACTCGTTTGGGCATTAAGGTGTCCAAATGAAAGTACATCTTTTGCTTTTATCTCTCATTGGATTATGGAGACGAATAGGATCTGGTAATTCGTGGCTGCACATTTTGGCATATGTATGCTTTTAAGTTTCATATTCGTTGATTGACGTACCAACAAGCAAAATATCAAACACTAACAAGCTTTAGTGACTGAATGAGTGATGCTTTTTGCAACATTTCTGTTTTTTCTTCAAGAACTTTGCACCCCTGGATTTTTTGGTGAAAATTGCTCCTTTCCCTGTCACTGCTTGGAAAACGACTGCAAGAGTACTACCGACAGTCCGGGTTGTCTTTCTGGATCTTGTAGTCGGGGTTATATAGGATTTCACGCCTGTCAGACACGTATGATGCTTCACGTTCACTTGATTATCACTCCTAGCATGTAATCCCGGTTACTTTGGTTTGTCTTGCTCTCAAATATGTAGTTGCGGTCCAGTAAATAACTGTTCCCATATAAACGGTAATTGCATTTTGCCAAATCAGTGTACTTCTGATCGCTTCGGGCCTGGATGTCAAAGCGGTATGGCTAGCATTCATCAGTCTTCACATAGGACCTTATAGTCCGAGCAAAATTAGTGAGACCCCCATCATTGGAAGCTATTTGCACCAAAATAGCGATTTCATGGTCCACGTTCAGTCCTTCCATCGATGCCGGGGTTGCTGATGTTCGCGAATATAAGTATGTTGTTCCACCTTTTGCTTTTTTGTGAACAACTTAATTGTCGTTTAAACAGAATCCTGTCCTACTAAGATGATGAAATCATTTCAGAGTTGAGCTGCGCTCTTCAGTTCTGGAGAAGTTAATAGAAATGAGAAATGTGACGAAGGATCAAGCAAAGAACGGTGTTTTTCGTGAGCTCTTTTTTGGACTCACGCCTGGGGAGACCTACCAGGCTCGTGTAGTGCCTATTTTCTTCGTCGATACAGGCGGAGGCGATGGGTACTTAGAAGATGGTGAACCCAGTCCCCCCTCGGAAAGTGTTTCTGTCATTGCAGAAGGTGAGTTGGGTATCAGAAAAGATGTATATCCGAAAAACAATCGAAATATTGACCTGGATTTTCTGCGACCATTGTTCTTGTCAGGTTTGCTTGTAATCTAGAAATCGAAATTTATTTGGTGAACAGCCATAGCAGCTCGCTTCTCCTAAAATGCATTCAGTTAGTCTTATCCATCATCACATTTCTGACTCATAAACCATTAACTGACCTCATATTAGTTTTGGAAAATCCTTTCAGTTTTATTCAAATGCAGGGGAATCACATATGATAATTAACTGAGAAAGGCAGTTTATCTCGAGAAAAATTTTTCTTGTATTGTAGACGTTTTAAGGTGTCTAAGATCCATCCTTGATTGTTCAAGCTCGAGAGACTCAAAGGAATCATTTGTTTTTTAACACATGCGTGAAATAGTTTAGGTCATGATTTTGCCAGCCGCAAGCAATGGCGTATCACAAGTTGAAGTGGATTCCGGAATCAAAAACAGAGGAAGAGTAGGATTACTGCTCAGTCTCCGTTTTCACGATAAATTTATGACTGATGGCACATCTTCACCATCATTGAGAAGACAGTCAAACATATAATCTGCGAACTCTCTACTCTTTCCCCAACTTTCGCCTGATTTGACAACAACATAAGTAGTCTGCGCTTTTTTTGTTTTGATCACGCATTGTTTTCGGAAGCGATATATAGTGAACTTTTTATTTGCCTGGATTCATATATTTAAAACCAGTACTGTATTATCACATTTTGCTTCAGGAATCGCGTAAGTGTCCACAGAGATTGGTTCTTCACTCATCTTGTTGCTTCCTGCTTAGATTGCTACTTCACTGTTGTTCCACTTGCAGTTATCACAGACAATTCTATTCTATCGTCGTTCTCTACAAATACCCAAACCGTCATAGCTACTACGATCGCCATCCCTACATTCGAAACGATGCTATCTCTTCCCGGTTTCAGCTCTAATACAATATAGGAAACCGCTTAGTATGCGATTTATTGTATCGTTAACATAAGCCTGGTTGATGGGTCTTGCAGAAGTCACTAAAGAGGCATTATCATTAAAGACAAAGTAGAAAAACTTCAGACGATCAGAAGCAGTTTCACACTAAAACTATTTATTTAGTCGAGTATTGCAAGTACTGAACGGCTCTCTGGGGAAGCTGAAAGTTATCCAAACTTTCATTTTTCACACTTTTGATAGATTAAACGGTATGAGTTGTCTTATCGACAAATACGGGATCATGTGGGTCCATAAACGTCTTAATTTTGGAGTAATCTTTGGTATTTTAATCGTCCGCTACCCTTAGCTTTGAAACCAAATTTCAGTTATCTAATTAAATGAGTGCTTTTCTGATATTCCTTCCTTCAGTCGACATAATTTTCCTTTAAGCCTAGTGCTCAATGAATTAGCTTATAGTTGATTTCCTGTTGTTTTCTTGAAAGATGGCTCTCCAATTAAGATTGAGATGCTCACTGCTTGATTCTTTCTCATTGAAACCTAGAGACAGGATTTAATTTTCAAGGGGCTTGCTATCACTACCTCGAAGTTCGTGTATCTTCGGATTATCAAAGCCAGAATCACTCTTTCGGCTATATGTAGAGGGAATATAAAAGTCTGCAAGATGTAGATTGATGTTTGAGAGAGACCTCAATGACCTGAATGACACAGAATTGAACATATTTAAATTATTGTTTTATTCCAACCGCTTGGTCTTGCAGTTATGCATTTTGACGAGATCTTGAATTTTTTTCATCTCTTTAGCAGCAGAGCATCTGGCGGGCCCTCAAAGCTGTAATCTAGTGGGCCTATCCACAGACTGGGCGGTTTTTCAGTGGCAACATGGATCGATCTCCTGTGGTCCAGGCGAACTCATTGGCTATGAATTGAGTCTTGCTAGTTTAGGTCCAGACTCTCAAGTTTATGGGGATGGGGAACTGTCCGCTGGAGCGGTCGACGAGGTTATTACCAAACGCTACAGGACAGATGCCTTCACAACATCAATTGTGGCTCAGGATCTGCGCCCCGGACACAAATATAGAGTCCAGGTGAGGCCTCACTATGTCATTATAAGAATCTCTAAATTTGTTGTGCTCATTCCGACATTTATTAATTACAGGTATTTGCACTTTACGAGCAGGGCAGTTTCGCTTGTACCAATTTCAAAGTGGGTGGAATTGAAATTACTGCTAAAAGCTCCGGCAGTCTTGATGGCTTGGAATTCGTGACCTTCTCTGAACATGAAGCACACTCAATTTCATGGGTCCTTATCAGCCCCTTGGGACGGAACTATGATCGCTTCAGCGTGCGCGTTGAACTTATTCGACCCAAAATTGTTGAACAAACACATTTATGGGTAAGATCTTCTTTCGAAAGAAAAGGTATTAGAGGCTAAAAAACTGAAATTCATAATGAATGGTCTCCCAAAGTTCGGTCTACCTTAAATAGGAATTGAAATCAGCCTATTTTTTTTAAACACTCTGAGTGTGAACTACTTCACAATTATTTTTATACATGACCCTCAATAATCTCTATGCGATTCCTCAGTGAGATCATCTTACTGTGTACATTTTTCCTACTTTCATTTATTGTATTGATCAGCAGCTGTTTTTGCTCAACTCGTATATTCTTTGAATGTATAAATTAAACGATAAATTTACGAAAAGGGATTGTTCTAGGGTGGAACTTCATTGTCACTCGAACTGATTATCACCGAAAATTAAATGCTACTAACCTTTTACTGTTTCGTCTCAATTTTCGTTAGAAAACGGTTTCTGCACTAAGGTGCGCCTTTGAATTGAAGCAGGTATCCAACTGACTAACCAATAGTGCCATTCATCTGCTAGAATGAATGGATGGCAGTCCTGAAGGTATGGTTTTATCCCTCTATGGACTCTAAGACAGTCCCTCCATTTTGTGCGGTCAATTATCCGATTATCGTTTCTAGTATATCTTCGAATTTTTACTTTCCAAATACATTGGTTTTCGTAGAAATTAACTAATCTCTCCTTTTTCAACACGGAAAATTCTTTTCGATTAGCTTTGACATGCCCAGTGCAGAATTCCGAAATAGAGCAGTGAGTTGACGATCCCCCAATCTTCCGATTACTTCACATTCTTTCGTGAGATGTCTCCAGTCCAGATCTTATCTCCCGTTCAATTATTTACTGACATGTTTAGCACGTTGTCCTTAAAACAGGAACGTTTGATTTACACATTTGCAGACTTATGTGCTAAAAATTCTGCGGTCAATAACAAAAATCCCATTTGATGCTTTTTCGAGTTGAGTTATTCTAAAACCTATTTGGATCGATGTTTTCAAGTTGTGAAGGCGCATAAAGCAAGCAATTCATGCTTAAGGCGGAATAATTAACAGGACCTTTTCAACTCCTAGGTATCAGCTTTTCTAGTAGAAAGTAGGCTACCACCGGATGCAGTCGATTTGGGCGTCAGAAGTGCGTCTGTCCAGACTGCACCTGGAGCGATACATAATTTCTCCTTCTCGTCGAATATCCATCCGGCAACTCAGTATCGTCTCTATGGATGGGCTGCTTCACCATCTGGTAAATTTGATAACCACCCATGTATTCAATTTACACTCAAGTCCTTACATGATTTCAACGTTTTCCAGAGCGCAAAATCATCGGGTCGACTTTGGAAATATGGACTCCGCCAAAACCATTCACGAACTTCCCAAACTTTGCGCTTTCCTATCCACAGTTAATTGAAGTTCTAGATAAAATGCTAGTCGTTCGTTATCCAGACATTACGGGATATTATGGCGGACCAATCACTGATTATTTTATGGCGATTTCTCCCGGATCCGTGGCTGTTTCATCGACAACTGATAGTTTGGGTTAGTCAGCTCCCGGTCACCATAATGTCCACTTGATTATATAAGTAGCATAGTTCCCAAATCTTTAATCCCCAGACGAGTATTCACTTCTTCGACGCCGTCTTTCCCTTCCTTCAACTTCATGGGTCGTATTCCACAGTCGATTCTTTCCAATGCACGCCGTGATCATTGGAGATGGAGCTGTAGAAGTTGGAGTTGACCTTTCTAGATCTCCAGAAACCCATGTCTTCACTGATCCACAACTAGACCCAGACTCTAACTATACTCTCTTCATCGTGGTGGTTTCATCCCTTGATCGAGATGCCATTTTCAGACCAGGTACAGAAGAGTCTTTCGTCGTTTCACCTACCAAAACTCGTTTCGTTCGCACAGCAGTGATGAAGCCTTTGTGGAGACCGTCGTTAGCGTCTGCTCGATCTCTCGGAATTGGATTCGCCATTATTACTTGCATTCTCTGTTTAACCGGCTTTGCAGTCTTTATTTGGTGGCGATTTTTGAGATACAGATCTACTGTATCAAAAAAGGTTGTATTATCGAAATAAATATTAAACTGGCCAGCTTGATATCAATAAGTAACAATGGCTTTTCGTTTTCAGTCAAAACATTATTCTCTCAGCATGCGCCCAAGTCGTAGAACTGGCGGAGAGTCTTCTTTGAGCTCAATTGAAGACTTTATGGCGGCTTTGCCGATGTCATACAGAGCGTGGAGTTTCCCTATCAATCTTCTCGATCCAAGGTTTCTTGTCATTGATCCTCAACGCGGTCCTGATAGTAATCGCCTTGGTACAATGGAAATTCAGGAGATCGCAAAAACATTCTTTCGAGAATATAAAAGGTTACTTATTTATCAATTAGTAGAATGAAATGCCTTTTTATTAAGTGAAAATGAGGGATGTTACTTGTTTCTTGCAGTCTACCAGTGGATAAGACACCTCCACAGGTCCAAGCGAAACTAGCAATAAATCGTGGACGTGGGAACTTTCAGACGGACTGTGTCAACGCTAGTTATGTGAGGGGTTACCTGCGTAGAAAAGCGTATATCTGCGCCCAGAGTCCTTTTAGTGCTGCCACAGCTAGCGACTTTTGGGCTATGGTAGAACACTGTGGAGTAGCACAGATTGTTGCTCTAGACAATCTCATTGAGGGAGGCGCTGTAAAGTGTACTAAATATTGGCCTGATGTGAGTTATTTGGAGCTGAAAACTAGAGGTGCATTATTCATGGCTTCAACACTACCTTTTTACTTCCATTCCAGAAGAATGGATCTTGTAAAGCAGCCAAAGACGAAGGATACTGCGATAAAATGAGTGAAAGTAAACGACGTCAGTATGACAACATTGTCATCGAAATTGAAGAAGTTCGAGAGTTTGCTAACTTCACTGTGAGGCATTTCCACGTCACCAACATGGCTAATGGCGATGCTAATGTCTTACATCGGGTAACTCAGTTCCACTATCATCGATGGCGTTGTGACAGTGGTGACGATGACACGGTTGAGGGGAATAACAATGGTTTGGTGGACAGTTTTGATGTTTTGACCTTTCTCGATTTCTATATCCATGTTAAGATGTTGACGAAAATGGAAGATGGGCCAATTTTGGCGCATTGTGAAGATGGTAGGTCTTTAAACTGTTAATTTTATGACGGACCAAGGTAAGAGTAATGGTTCTTGAAAAAGTCTTCCAGCTCTCAGGGAATGAGTTCCTTCCCCAAGTTTACTCTGGATGCCATATCATTTCAGTCCGTAAAGAGGGGTTCAAGACGCCAGATTATCCACTCAAATACCTTACCTATCTTCTGTTATTATTTGCAGTAACTTAAAATTTTTGGACACAGAATTGTATGCGAGAGTAATGGATCGTCACACACTTAAGTTTCAGACTTCACTCGTATCCATTTGTACAAAGTTATCCGGTTCACCAAGAGGCACTCACAACATACTTCCTTTATTTCGTGCTTTAGTGACCATAGGGTATTACTGGCTTTATGATTTGTTGAGAAATTTTGTTATTAGTTGCGACCTCCAAGTACGCTCTTGCCAAGGTGGTACCGTCAATAGTATCCTATTTTCAAAGTTGCCCAAGTAAATAAGAAGTTAATGTCACTTTTTCTCTCATCGGTAATCATCTTTATGATTTGATTTTTCTAGAATCAATTGATTTGAATGGAGTCCAATTTTTATAGAGCCCTTCCACCCGGTAGTTTTCCTTGGTTTGTAGACATGCTTGAGATATTTCTTATTGGATTAAATTAGTGAGGAATTCTGTTGGTTGTCTCAACATGTCAAATAGGAGAGCATTATTCTACTTCAAAAATTATGGATTTTTTTCCCACTAGGCGTGTCGCGTTCCTCGGTATTCATTGCCTTCGATATGCTGTTGCAGCAACTAATGCTTGAACGCGCAGTGACGGTTGGTCGTATTTGTGCGTCATTGCGAAGAGCCCGTCCAGGGGCGATTCCAACAGCTCGTCATTTCGCACTCCTTTATGACCTTCTCTTCGAAGCTGGTATCGCTGGTCTTTCCATTCTTGACCTTGATATTCGGTCAACACTCACTTCTGTAAGTTCCTGTATTAACTTTTATCCATACCTTATTATCTTTTCGTTGATATTGGTTAAAAAGCATTCCTTTATTATTGCAAGATTGGGTGCACCAATGACCTAGCTTACAAAATTTCACTTGTGTTGAAAAGAAATAGAATAGCGCATGTGAAATCGAAAATCTAAGAATTAATTGCGTCGATTTGCCGGATCAACAGATCGTACTCGTTCGTTTTTGTCGATAAAACTTCCGTCAGTGGTCTTGAATCGATTCAAAAATCGTTAGGAAGCTAGTCTGTACTGGTTCTGAGCGGAAACTAATTGGGCGGTAACTATAATCAGTAAGTAGTAATGTCATTTTCCAAGCCTCTATTGAAGGAATTTGTCCCAGTGATTCTCTGACTATCTCTGATGCGTCATCGGGTTTCGAAGTCAAAGTCCTCATTTTGGAGCTGAAAATATGTAGAAAACAGAAATGGATTGCGAATGATTTCTACCACTTTATCCTTCAAATACGATTGCTATTGGGCTAAGTATAATTAGCAATTTCCACAAACAGATTTTGTCACGTGCGGTGGTATTTCACATAATGCCACAGGAAACTATTTCTAATTAATTACTTGTTAAAAAATGGCCCTGGCTGATGCCACCATGAGGCCCAGAATAGAATCCCTGGTCACCGTCTCCGTCACGAGTTGTTACATTTGTTTAGTGCCAAACGCTGACAGTGAGATGAAGTGAGGAGATTGTACCCAGTCTTAAGCATAAGGTTGTTCTCTGAAAACAAGGTGTTTCTCCCGCATAAGATCTTCATCCTCAGTCTTTCCACAACAAACACTGGAGGAGGCAGGCAAAAGCTCGTGGATTTGAGCTGTAGAGTTGAACTACGCATTTCCTAAATATAAGATTCTGTTTGAGTTAGGTGTGTGGTTATCAATTTATTGCATATTTTTTTTACTTTCGACAATCTTGGGGTAATACTTCAGCATGTTTCTGTGTCCTCCGAATCTTAGCTTAACCAGCGTAATGTAACCAACGGATTCACTTATTTGAAAGAACAATGGTACATTCTTCATAACTACTTGTCACTTACGGCTTTGCCTCCTCTTACTTCTCCAATAAATGCAAGCACCATCATTGAAAGTGGTGACCCTTCTATCGACACAGAACTCTCCGCTGTTTGGATAGATGGTTTGACAGTGCGGAAAGACCTACTCTTAGCTCGTGCTCCAAGGACGACTTCAGCTCTTATCGCCTTTTGGCAATTTGTTTTCCGAAGGAAGGTAATTACCAAAGTTGTCTCGATAAAAATCGCATACCTCAGTGGAATTGATCTAAAATTGATTGACCTTTCAGGTATCCTGTATAGTGAATATGGAACCTTCTTGCTTCGAGCCAGAGGGAGAAGCTATACACTTTTGGCCACCATCTTCGAACAATCTCTATGGGCGAACATATGAAGAAGAAGTCCTATTCGGCATCAAAAGCGTCTCATCAATATTTACTCTTGCTCCTGATATAGGATATGTTGTCAGTAGTGAAGGCGAGACTGCTATCACTCAAGATGTTGGACCTTGGTTCCAATTAGAAGATCTTCAGCTGGCTCAAGTTGGGCGTCTTATGGCTTTGCCTCCATTAACTCCACTCTCTCCAAGATTAAGGGAGAATAGAAAAGCGATGGGGTGCTTATTCAAACAAAAGGTTGTGGTAAGGAAACTCCTACCAATCCCCCCACAACAGAGCCATCGCAGCCAGAACCAATATTCCAGAAGAGCTGAGTTCCATAACCTCGAGATACTTCACTTCAAGACTCATTGGAGATATAGAAATCAGGTACCTTCAAGAGGAGCGATGCTTCAGATTCTAGAGATATTCAGAGAGGTCAGAGGAATCGGCCCTGCTGCCGTATTGTGTGCAGACGGAACAACCCACAGCGGTTTATTTGTTGCTGCTCATTTGCTTACAGAAAGATTGATGAGAGATCGATTTTTGGACCTCTTCCATACTCTTAAAGCCCTCAAGTTAAGACGAAGTGGCATTGTCTGTTCAGTGGTGAGTTCTACAGGGTCGGGCTCTTCATTATCAGTAAAAGTAAGTAACGATGCAATTAATATCTATTTCAGCGACAATTGCATTTTCTCTATCGTCTGATGGTGTCTTGGGTGGATGAGGTGATGATGACCAAGGGATCGCGAAAATCTTCCGAAGATTCGCTTAAGATCACTTCACGGAGCAGTCATCAGGATCTCTCAAAGTCGGCTGTCTTCTCGAGCAGCAATTTATCAATAGACAAAAGACGTAGTTTCGGTGGAGTCATTGAAGGAAAAAATACCGGCAACAGTAATTTTGTCGCCACTACTGAGGATGAGGGTGACGAAAATGACGAACTTGGGATAATTTCACCGAGGCCAGTTAATGTACTCTATCGCTACCATAATGATGAACTGTCACGTCTTATGATTGGTAGGGACATGTCGTTCAATCAGAAATCACTTCGGGGATGGCGGGAAGAACAATTTATTATTTAACTAACTGAAAGAAACGTTTTTATCAGTATGTATAAATTGATAATAAATACATGTTTGCGATCGATAATCTTATCTCAGTTAATATTGCTGCAAGAGTCTTCCCCATTTGTAAAGACGCGGCGAAAAGATTAGAGCTTCGTGGGTTGGTTCAAATCCGGAAACTATGTTGGAAAAACATGTTTGCATATATGGAGAGATGAAAGTTTTAGATTGCATGGGGGTTTCGAACTAGCTTGGTGGGTCGTGTTGGAAGCCTTTCTGGAAATTATACCATAAGTTAGAGGGCTTTATTCAAGCTGCCTGAGATCTCATACAAAAGGGCCTTTGCAAATGAAGCACTTTAATGGTATATTACTGATTCCGTAGCAGTCAAGCTTATAATTATTACATGATGCGCAGGAAGCAACAATATCTACAGGACGGAATTTCGCTCATTATCTCATTCTGTCTAAATTGGCAACTCGTATGGATGAAATTTCTTAAATTTTACAGAATTTAAAACTACACTAGAGAACACAGTTTGACTTTGATTGCAGATAATATTCAGGATACAAATACATTGAAATCTGAAGAAAACTTCTGTGTAACATCTCGCATCCAAGAAAGGGCAATTTAGATGATCCGTCGATTATCGGCTGAATTGCACTGCTGCATATTACCTCTAACCCCGAGGTTTTATACCGAATAACAAATCAATCGAATCTGCATTTGAGGGCATATGAACAATTGCAGGTAGGTAAAGCATAGCTAAATGCTAAAAAACTTGGTAAAATACGACTAAAGCTAAATGCTTTACTTAAAACTTTGCAGTATGGCTAATGAAAGACGTTGAAATACCTACCAACACACATTTGTTCACATCGATCAAAATTGAGTTGCTTATTTTCAGTTAGCATGGTTCGTAAGCTAAAGTATCATGAGAGGAAGCTTTTGAAGAAGTTCGACTTTATAAATTGGACTGCAGATAACAATTTGCATGAATTAACCGTTTTAAAGAAGTTTTATATTCAAAAACGCGAGGACTATACACTGTAAGTTATTACCTATGCACTTAAAGCTTTAGCTATAATAAGCTTTCCAGGCAAATTCGCGAAATTGCGAATAAACTGAAGGACATCGATGAGAACGATCCATGGCGTGCAGAGATGACAAGAATGATCTTGGCTAAACTGTATATAAGTGCTTTACTAATCTATTCCCGTTTTAGTCATAATCTTGGACTCGTTCCTACAAAGGCCTCTTTAATGTTGGCTTCCAAGGTTACGGCATCGTCATTTTGCCGGCGAAGATTGTCTGCCGTCATGGTTCGGGCTCACATGGCTGAAACAGCCAAATCAGCCGTAACATTCATCGAGCAGGGACACGTAAGGGTCGGGCCAGATACTATCAGAGACCCCGCCTTCCTTGTAACTAGGTACGTCCCCCTTCAGCCTACCTTCTGTGCCTAAATGATTTACCCCTATTTCATTTTTCAGACCTATGGAGGACTATGTCACCTGGGCCCCAGGTTCAAGAATTAAGAAGAAGCTACTGGAATATAGTGGCACGCGTGATGACTTCGAATACGAGTAACCATTATCTGGTAAACACATCCACATATCTGTACATACTACTTTTATTCAGGGTGTCTTTATTGGGCATAAAACGTTTTGCGCTACAAGGAACGCGTTTTTTGTTCATTCATTATCCATGGCGACAGCAGCTTCAGCCCTTCTGTGCCCCCAAACTCCATCTGTAATGCATCGTTTCACTCTAGTAGCCATGTCATTGTCAAACAGAGGCCACAAGGAGGAGACGCCTTTCCATGTCTCTTGTGTGCGGTAGCACTGTTCGATGATTCTAAACTTCTCCGGTTGTAAGCTAGAACCATCCGTCGCCGTCCCAATTTCCGTGATCGGATTGAAGAGGTACTCCATAAATGCCGGCAGCTGGCCAAACAAGGTCACCCCCCATGGCTAATTTAAGAAGAAAATAGTCAGTCAAAATAGTCGCTCCTACCTCTGTCGCTATACCGCAAAAAAACTTCAACGATGCCGCGCGAATTTCCTTAAAAGGTTGTTTAGCCAGATCCCAGATACGCATCAGGAAACGAGTCGGTGAATCTGGGGAGCTGAGTTGTTCAAACCAACCAAGAGTTGCCTCGCAAATAGGGATAAGGTCAATTAGATTATCTTCGTCGTCGGGTAATCTTACCATATCAGACAAGGCGATTAGAATCCCTGGTAGATTATCTGAAGTCGCATTCTTTATAACCGCAGCAGCTTTCGAAAATAGCGGCAAGAGACAACCACCTGGCTCTGAAATAGGATTTTATATCATCTGATTAGAGCTGAAAGACTCGTAAAAAGTTTTATTAGGAAGTTGCAGTACTGAGATAGTCGGCAACTGCTTTCTTTCCATTAGTAGTGCGGCATATCTGCGCTACCGCCTCGATGATGGATGTCGTAATGATAGGATCAGTTGAGGTAAGATATTCTGCAAGACAGTTGATAAGTGGCTGCCGATACTCCGGGTTTTTCAGAAAGCTGATGGGGTCCCCCACGGCCATACTCGCAAAAAAACTTAAGTACCCTAATCAGGTGGAATGAACACGATCAGACTCTCCTACCTGGCAGGAGCATATCCCGGAGAGGATTCTCTCGGAGAGTGCGGAACTCAGCGAAGAGATGGGATACGGCGCCACTAGATTGCAAGAATGCTTGACCACCAGGGCAACCGAAAATCAATTTAAGCACTGTGAGGACGTTTAACTGCAGCAAGGGGTCGTTTTTGTTGAGTACAGCAATCAAACGATCGAACGTTTTGTGTTCAGCTAGTTGTTTGAAGGTTTCTCCTCGTTTCGACGCTACGTATGCCAAGATCTACAGGGACGACGGTAAACGCCTAAAACAGTACCTCCGAAAGACGAATGACATCTTCATCGCCAGTAACTGAGTCGAAGAAGCTCCTTATTGAAGTACTTCCGAGGAGAATTTTCACTCCATCCGGGTGGTTCACGCCGAAAGCCAATAGAAATGATCGGGCAGACGATGCCGTGGTGATCTCTTCCGTAATGGCGATTTTACTTATCGCTAACAAAATATCTTCGGGTATATCAACATCTTCCGGAGATGAGTTTTTAACACCATCAGATAACTAAAAAAATATGAGCAAATGAGAACTACTCTTGAAATGACAAAGTCCCTGAGAGCCAAATTTTTGGACGTAATTGACATGAGCAATTCAGATTCATGGGAGTGTGCAAACTCAGTCAACCGGAAGGTCGAAAATATAACCACGGCAATATTTAAAGCAGCTTCAGAAAATTTGCTTTAAAATAGTAACAGGAATGTGTCTGTACCCATCGCTTAAATCCATATGATTGAAAATGTCTAACAAATTATGCTTGGAGACCGCATCTTCGAGTTCAGCCTTCGACAAATTCCGAAGAATAATGTAGAGATCCTGGTACTCTTGTAGCGAACCCGTCCGCTCTGTGAGTTTATCGATTGCCACTCCGAACTGACACGACCCAGGCATCTCGAATTTTATACAGTGGCAGCCTTCAGCAAGTTGCAGATGAAACACATAAATGAAGAAATAGTTGTTAATTTGAACCAAATATTTATGAATGCGTGTAAAATAAACCATTTTTATATTTTAAACTAATGCATCCAACCTCAAACCAGGTCTTTTATACAAAAGAACTCAATCATCTGACCATTTAGATTCAACAAATGGAATTCGATAAAACTGGATTATCTGATGAAGCCTCAATGGAATCCGGGGCCTCGGTATTTAAATGCTATAATTTTTAATGGATTTATAATACCACATTTTCTGCCAATTCCTCCAAGATATATATGGTTAGAAGAAAGCTGTTCCTACCATGTCCGATTTTTTTTCAAAAAGAAGAAAACTGGCCATCCTTGAATTGAAGATTTGGACAGCCAGCATATCCGTTTAGGTAAAAGTGGTAGCTACTAATCCATTCAAGCAGAAATTTACAGAGGCTAATCAAAAGCAAAGCACCGAACCTGCATAAATAGCTCATTATTTGGGTAATAAAGTTTGGACATTTAAATGTGAATAATATGAGGATGTATTTTATCACAAATATTCGACCAATTACTAGAGTGCCTAGTCTGACCAAATGGTAATTTGTCCGCGTTGCGATTGACTTTGAAAGACGTTCTTTAGTAAAACGTTACGGTTGGAAGCCCACACCTGCATTTCAAAGGTTAGGCAACGGCTTCTAAAAGGTCGCTGCTCAAAGTATTGCGGCTATTAATTGCCGACTTTTTAATAGAAATTTTAAAATGTTTTATGAATTTCCATTGCGATTAGTAAAACCATTGGTTGGTTGAATTAGGGGTACGATTATATAACGTTTGACTAATCAGGTAACAAGACGTATGTTCGATGGTGTGAATAACTCTCCAGCCTAAAATAGAGCTATGTAGAAAGGTAAAGCCGAATTTGAGGCCTTCGGCGGAGACGTAACAAGATACCACGCTTCTACCTAAAAGGCATACACCATCCTTTACCTCATCCTTTACATCAGTTTATTGAAGTGATGATGTTTAGCACTGTTTGAATGTTAATCTTATTTTATTGCCACCGTATTGTCGTGTAAACTTATCGAACTTAATTCTTTACAGTTTTCATAATCGCATCCTGTTCTGTTGTTCGAACAGGAAAGTTATCACTGGTCAGCCCATATTGTGGCTGATGGCAGTGTTTGTACCCAAGCAAGTTTCGATGTATATATTCTTGTTTTACCGAATTCCGGGCTGGCTTAATTTGTATTATTAAGGAGGAGCTTCTAACAGGAGTCAACCATGATACAAAATACCGAAAAACCGAGTTCACTAACAGATCAAAAGAATCAAATTTTTGAATTTGGTAATTTTAACAATATTCTAACGAAAAAAATCCGGTGTTTTCGGGTTTCCATTTAAACAATAAATTTTTACAGTATACGGATTAATCTGATCCCTCAAAGAGAAAAAGTCCATTCAAAATTGACCCCATTTAATGATGTGTTTTCTTTTTAAATGGAAATCTGAACATACAAAAGTGTGTACGGACGTAATCATAAAATTAGTAAATTCATTCATTTATCCATGCGTGCATTCATCAAGCGAGTTTATATTTATAAATCAAACTTTTTCCTAATCTTCTAACTCAAATACGTTGATAAGTTCTTAACGCTATTGATTTAATAGAACTATCTCCCTCAATGATTCCGAAATTCTTCTCCTGATTATCGACAGAAAATTGAAATAGGCGGATAACATGGAGCGATTGAGACCACCAGCTTGGCCTGATCGGAAAGTCCGAGATCATAACAAGAGATAAATCGAAATCTTTATACATTCTACAGCCTTCTAAATAAAGGTTCAGTTGGGTATGGGACCAAAATAGTTGGAATCCTTCATTAGTTCTGACTTTATTGCTTATAGAAGAAAGAAGGTCCATTTACGGAAAGAAAACGCTAGAGAAAACAAAGCAGTTGTTCATTTATAAGAATCGAAAGAACTTTCTAGGAACATAGCTGGTCAGAGGCGAAACCAGATTGATAACAAAATCTAAATGCACGTGAAGTTCACTCACAACAGCTGAACTAGATCAGTAATGTTGGATGTGCAGAGCATTGTATTCTCTTGCTATGTTAGTGAATGACTTCTCTTTTCTCGGTTTCGGCAGAACAATATTCAACGACTTTTAGCTGTCCCTTGATTAGGTATACAGCACTACCTCTGTTAGTTCTCGTTGTACACATGTACCTTTTCGATAGTTGATTAGATCGAATAAGGCTATTCACTCCTCAAGTCCTTCCTACTTCAACTGCGTTAGAGAGAAGGGGAGAGCGAGATTAAAATGAGCACAGGGCGAAAATAAAAGCAAGAAGGAATTCCTCACTGATACTGATCTTAGGTGAACTAGGTAAACTAGTTGTCAAATTCAAGGATCATGAAAGACCGTTCCTTCTAAAGCCGAATTCATCCAGACTGGGTATCAGAAAAGTGATGAAATAGGCACAAACTTGTAATAGGGTAATAGGGTAATACGCCATAACAAGTCGGGCCATCTAGAAGTCGGCACTCTGATTGAGCGCATTGCGAGGAATTTATTGAAAATGCCACCAACCAGTGCACTTTAAAGGTATTAAACTGCCAGTAGAGTGCTAAGGGCACGGATGACTAGGATAATTCATTTTAGTAATTTAACAGGCCATACTTCGCTAAGTGGGAAGCATTTGTAAGCCGAACCAGTTGAACTCGCACAATCTCATTAGAAGTTACAATTTAAATTCGACTGGAATATTAATTACCTCAATAGCGATGATTTTGTCTTCTGGCCTCACAACCGTAAAAATTGCCACATTAAATGAAACTTCAGAAGACAATATAAAAAAATTGACGATGAATAATTTTCTTCCTGGCCCGTGTCTTCCAGTAATCGAAAGAATGAAATCAAGTATAAAATTATCCCAAATAATCTACGTTCGTAAACTTAAAGCATTATATAATAGTTCGCTCAGACATACCTTATTTTTTCCAAAATATCTAAAGGCTTGCGAAATAGTATACACCGATTATCATCATTGGCAAAGCAGTTAGCGATTTTTAAAGCAGACCTACTTGGACGAAAACTTCCAATAAACTAAGAACCTTTCGAATGTTATTTGATTCACCGAAGCAAATAATGCCTCAAATATTCATGCTCCTGCAAGCACACACCCTCAACACTGTTTTCTATATCAGCAGCATCACGAAATTCAACATCAATGATTATTTGTGTAGTTAAATTGAAGAGAAATGCATAAAGCCAAACAGATCTTTTAAATTTTTTATTCGTCCCCACCCAGTGGGTAAGTCCCAAGGGCTTATTGGGGGTGCAATAGAAATACAGGAGCTTGTACAGCAGCTAGACGCTTACACATAGCATAGAACAGTCAATTTGACGTCTCTGGCTCCCTGGCCATTTCTCGGCATGGTTTCGTGGTGCAGCAACAGTTCATTCTTCAGTTACACTTCTTGCAGCACCAAGTATTCTTTTCTAGCGACCATGTGTGGGTAAGGGTTATTCGCAACAAAGATGGACCAGTTGTGATGTTCATCCTGCCTGATGGACTTTTCTTCGAAGTCTTTTTTCCTGCCTACAACTCTATCGTTCTTCTCCATCGTGTTCAGTTCTTCTACTTTCTCTACTGCAGTCTGGTCCTTTCCTCTTCTCTGTTGGCTCCTCTCTTTCTATGAGTTTAACCGAAGGGTGACAATCTCTAATAAGTCTCTTTAATCATCTTTGAGTCTTGTATCTTTTAAGGCAGACTACGCTCCAGTGTCTCTTCAGTTTTGTGTCCTTCTCCGTGACTTTGTCTAACTTGTCATCGCATCTCCTTTGTTGTGGTGAAATATCCCATTGCCTTTCTGATAGTAGTCAAGGTGTATAATTGTCATCTCAACCTTTAAAGCTTCCCTTTGGACCAACTAACCATGATTTGGAGTGCTCTTGCCATATTTCTTTCGCATCTTTAACTGATTGAAGCATCCAGTTCCTTGTATGTGGAATTTTCCTGGTTTTTTCATTTTCAAATTCTCTCAAGTATGAAGAGCATCAGGCTATCTATTTCCATTTTCAAACTTTTCCATATTTTCAACCCCTTTGCCTGTATAAGACTTGCCAAGTGAAGCATCAGCAGCTCATTTCGCAGTTCTTCTACAGTTTTGGCTCTTCGAGAGTACAACCCAAGTATCAAGTATCCCATATTGCTTTTAGTCGATCGTTATCTTTTACTCCCAAGACAACAGTAGATAATCCATAAGTGACCGCAGGATCGACAAAAATACCCACCAGAGTTGCTTTCAGGGTGTTATTGAGACTTCTTGAGCGCAGAAATGGTCGTAGCCGTGTTAAGTACCTTTTTGCTCTGACTAGGTTAGCTTTTATTGCTCCGTCTGACTCACCGGTGCTGCCTCGAGGGACGTTTAATCCTCACCGGCACCAACTTGAAGCCAGAGGATTTTGTCCAATGCAATCTACATTTCGTATTTATGGAGCGTTATCGCCAGATGCTCTATTAATCCGACAGCTGCGACCTTACTTGGTTCAATAAGACATAGATCATCTGCATTTTCTAGATGACTTAGCAGCCATCTTTCGCCCGAGTGATCAATCATCTGAATCGCACTCTCATTAAGTGAGGCGAAGGCTTCATCCAAGATGAGTTAGAAAATTAGGTTGAAAAGAAGTGGTCCTTCCTTTGAGCCTTGTCTCACACTACGATCCATCACAAAGTTGTCCTTTGTTCCCCTCAATTTCCCCGTCGGTGAGTCCATCAAGGACTTTACCGAATGGAACATTTGTCAAGAGCAGCCCAGATCGACGATTCGGTTGATTATTGCAGCTTTAGGCAGATCAACAAACACGGGCACTATTTTCTGCTTCTGGTCCTTTGCTTTCTGTATGATGGTTTTTATTCCAAACAGATAAAAACGTCAACACCTTTATCGACATAATTCAAATTACGCAGTCAAATTAATGAATTCAAAAATGAGGTAGAAGCAACAATGCGGCGGATCAAAAGAATCGAAGGATTTCAGATAGGAATTCGTTTGTTAATAACTCGTCTCATTAGGTGCAATAAAACCATTAGGCACCCTTGTTTACTTTCCACTCCTGGCAAATGACTTCCTTATTGACTTGTTGAAGGGCAACCAAAATTTAAATTTCTGCTGATTACTTCAATAGCTACATGGGCTCCTGCAGCGCACATATTGCCAATTAGCTCGTGTTCCCTTGACTGAACACCTCTGATCTTCATGCCTTTGGTAGAAATAAGAGATATGGCATAGATTTACTGTTTTGAATTTGATCAACAGCATAGAACTGGAGAATCAAGCGGCTAGCGGCGACTTAATGGTCACCTGCAATCCTAACCGGAGTTTTCTATGTTCATTTTCCCTAATCTTAACTCTTTTAAGAGAGAAGTCACTTCAAAAGGACCTCGAGGGATTAGATTTGGATTACTTTATTAAGGTGCGATATAAATTTTTAAGTGTCAACATCGAAAGCTGGCAGGTCGAATCGAATAGCGTACGGTTACTTCGACGCATTGATTACATCATGAACAAATCAAATGATCGTTTGACATTAAATGACTGGAAGTAATCGTGGTTCATTTTGCATGAATTCACTGTTCCTGAGGCAAAGTTTATGATGAGTATAATAATAAGCAATTAACAATTTACTAATAGTGAAAAAATTAATTTGGAAATAAGACTTGGTTATCATTAGCCCCTGCCGCAAATGCAGAAACGAGAATTCTCAAGTTCAAGTTCAAGGTCACTAGACATGCTACCCCTAGGTTTCGTCAACAATCAGACTTGTAGTAGTCAAGGTAAAAACATCGAACCCTACTGCATAAGTCTTCTAAAAATTGTATTCTTAATGAATCAAAGTGCTGGATGGCACTACTTTTACCTCACACCTTTTAAGCAAGATGCTTTGCTTCAGATTTGGCAAGCGAAATCACTTGAACCTGCTTATGACTATTTTGCATGGAGTTAATTCAAAAATGAGCCAATAATGAGGCCAGTGGTAACCACGCCCTTAAGCGCAATCGTCATGCATTTTCTGCAACATTTAAGCTATTTATAATATCGGTTGAACGCCACTTGCGTTGACAAATGAGGATTAGGGATCGCATTGATTCTTCAAAGTTTTGCGATCACAAAACCGCTTGATTGAAAATGTTTGCACCACATTACGATAGTGTTGTTTAAAATTTTACTGGAACAAAATAAATAGCGACACAACTCCCATCGGAACCAATCAATTTCATAAATGATCCTAGGACAATCTGAATGCAAATTAGAAACTTTATTTAATTTCCGTTTCATGCATTTTATACATAGTGGACTTTCCCTTCGACATCAGTTCCGTAGCCAGTGAAACTGGGCAAATATCTAGAAAGCCTTTGAGGTAGGCAGCATTGCAATAAAGTGTTTGGAAGCGAGCTACTAAGTAGTTCATAGACTGGGAACAGTTTTGACAAAATTAGTCCACGTATTTGGTCATAATAAATGAAAATCGGTTGGCCAAAAGTATCAACTTTATTAATTAAAGTAAGTCGACAGCCTAAATTGGTGTCAGGTCGGAGATTAAATGGATGCACTGGAGAAAGATCCAAAATGGCATCTAGCGCTCTGTATTTTGAAACTCCTGACAAGATTTAATAAAATAGTATTAGCACAGAAGAAGTAAATATTTGATCTTACTAACTCATGCACGTATACTCTTCATCGATCAAATCGTTCCCGCGTCATAAAAAAGAGTAGGCGTGGTCAAGTGGATGGAACCATTAAAATTAGCTACATTCTGAATGGATGGAGTAGTGAATGGCACTTGGAAATAGATACAAAAGTAATAGCTCCAGCAAATCGGGTAATTAAGGAGAATGCTCCTGATTTTAGGTTCCGATGGCTGCTCGAGGGCGAAAGTTGAATGGAGTCTCTGGGTAGGTGCTTAGGAAGTACCTGTGGGAGTTTCAGAACGACAGTGGTTCATCAAGAAGGAGTATGGCATAAGAATTCGTCGTTCTAACGATTGATCAGTTCTCAAGGTTATTAAGTCATAATCCCATTTCATATTATTTGTATTAAATTGAACCGCATGACTGGCTTCATTTAAGCAAATAAGCGCTGAGGAGCAAGTTGCTCCGCAAATGTAATGCCGAAGACTATTTCAAGGAGGACATCAAGCAGGATTTGCTATCTGTGCAGTCTAATAACCTTACCAAATTCTACAGTTGAAATGTTACTTTGCATTTTTAACTTTGAATTTCTTCATTTATACAGGTAAACAAAAAATTAGGATTCAACAGGAACAATGATTATTGACCCCTAGAAGCGCCAAACTCATCGAAGAAGGAGAAGTGTTAATTGTGCGTGCCATCGTAGAGGTTAGTTCGAATGTCGATTATCTCAAGAGTGAGACCAAACCCCGTCATAGCGAGATGGCGGCTCATCTAATAAGGAACGATGGATTGTAACTTTACCATTTAAACTAAAGGTTATAAACGTGAGTATTGGAGAAAATGTGCATTAATGAGTATGAGCCTCCAAGTTTAGTGGAAGTTTTAGCAAAAAATGTAAAAACAGTGCTGTGAACCCGAGAAAAACCACTTTTGGCTCTGTAAATTACAGATTTTCAGTATGGTATTTTCACAAAAGTCCTTAAAGTGCTAAAAAACTGCATACTTCTTTAAAAAGAGTATCAGCTTGGTTGTCTACCCCAAACGAAGCCTGATATGAGTCCAAGTAAGAGAATGACCTTAGGCAGTCTTGATAAGAAATTAATAGTAAATTAAAGCCGGTTTATAATGATTAAAGGAAAATATTCACAGAAGCATGGAATGCGGTCTCTGTGGGGTACTTAAACGTGTATCGGGCCTAAGGACTGACCGGAACTTTCTCATCTGCCAGAAATCTAATCATTTTGGATCATTGAGTGCAGATTCACTTTTGACTAAAGAACAAAAAGAATACAAAGAAATATAAAGAAAATGAGTAGCAACGGCATTTGTAACATTGAACAGCGCACGAGTCCAGTGCATATACCTAGACGCGTTCTGACCCGTTGACGTACACGCTGCTTAGACCACGCATTGACACGTTATACGCCAGTACAGTATAATTTGGCATTAACTTGGAGTCACTTTTCAAAGGAGAGATCATCACTGTAAACTGCCTTTTGTTTTTTTTCTCAACTGCAAAGCATGACTTAAATTCAAAATGTGAAAAGACTGCTCCAGCAAACACTGATGAGGAAAATGAGAGCGTTCTCTAGGGTATTTAAAAGAACTGGCAAACAAATTTGGTGCCCTTTGCCTTAATTCAACTTCTAGAGAAAGGTTGAAATAATCGAAGCTAACAGCATTTGAACGTAAGCGGCAGCCAAACTCAGCCAGTGACTTCAGCCGCAATTGTGGGTAACGCGGCCATCACAGCCAATGTTTCATTAACCAGTGGTTAAGTCCGGTCCACGGAACTGGGATGGGCAATTAGTCATTCAATAATACTTATATCTTAATAGGAATGGAAGGAAGGTCTGTCTTGATTATACACCCTACATCACTAAAATCTGAAGGGTATTTTCCAGGATAGATGGTGCTAGTTGGTTTGATGGATAGCAGTGGAAGCAAGGAAATAACATGAATGTTCAACGGAAAAGCTAATCTGTGGGGCTATAAGTTAACATCAAATCTTTCAGTTCGCCTTGAGCAGACGGAGAGCATGTGTGCTGGAACAGGCACCGAAACAGATGCCAGAACAAGGGTCGAGATCATATTTTATCATATGAATGATTTCAAGATCGGGATTGCATTGTATAAGACCTGAGGCGTCATCCTGAACTCTTTCCCTTGAAACTTTCATTTGAATTCTGGTCTATTTCGTTTCTTTGGCCACTGTAAGTCTACACTTCATAGTAATTAAGTAAAGGGCTTGGGATTTGGAATTTGCAAATTTTATATCTTAGGATTTAGCTCCCAGATTATTGACTACGTCATTTCAGTGGCATATTCATTTTAAGGGAAACTTGTGATACTTTGTATTTCATAAGGTGGAAATTTAGTGTAGCAAAAAGCTTTCCAAATAATAAATTTGAAGGATAATGTGTGCTTTAGTTATTTAGTAACATTTGATTTTGATATATTAACTGAAGTGGCTTGGAGATACCTACTAGACAATCTTTCATTAAAATATCAAGCCATTTATACACAAGCCTTTCAATACGTTACCATTTCTATTCCTGCAGCATGGTCCGTACAGCCGTTGATGGAACCTTCGGACTTGAATGTCCAAACTTTGATTGTTTCGCGTTGAAAGGGTTTGTGCCATACTGACCATGGCTATGTTGTGCGTCATAAACACTTTGTCAAAAGAGTTAAAAAAATGTGGACGACTTCAACGACTGTCAACGATTTCATTTCAAGAAGCGTTCTTAAAATGAGAAAAAGCTGGCAAGTGAATTTATTAAAGGATCAGAAATACTTAAGGTAAAACATACATGATAGTTTTGCATTTTCAATCTTTTCGAAGGATGCATCTCTAGTTCGTAACGCTAAAGCTTATATAACAATTATTTAATCCAAATGCAAATATTTGTGTGGACTGGCTTTCTACGTAAAATAATTGTTCTTGTTATGCTACAAGTTGGCGATCACTTTCGAGAGACATATTGTAAATAAGATGTTAACAAGAGGGCACTGAGGAACCTCAGGTAGAATTTTTGTTCACCAGAAGGTAAGCTCTAATAAAAAGCTGCAGTCACTTAATGGTCTTAGGTATCCCAGTATGATAAACTAAAAAAATCTGAGGATGGCCCATTCATAGAAATAGTCATTCGAGTCCATGTGTTCGACAAAAGAGAAGTCCGAGAACGTAAGTAAACTTGTCAACTTCAATTTTTGTTCTCTTTCACTTGAAAATCGACTAGAGGGACGTAGTAGTGAGAGGAAATGTGAAATAATATTTTCCATTACACACATTTGGATTCTATTTAAATAAACTGCAACAGCGGCTCTGTTTGACTGACTCGAAAAAAAGTGGTTGCAATGCCAGAGCATTAAATAATTCTCACGGCTATCAAATTGAATGAAAGCTCAAATGTAAAACCATACCACAGCAGTCATGGCCTCCTTCCATTCAAGAGTGGATTATGGTGAATGCTTTTAACCATTTCTTCGTGCTTAGAGGTGAACTTGAAAACCGAGCGATCAGAGCCACGGCAATGACTTGCCAAAGTTTCGATCACACTCACACGACACTAAGTTGCAGTTACAATAACTCTCATCTTCTGGTTCTCCCTCTCTTGTAATTTTGCCTCACTTTATCGACATCTCTCTCTCCTTATTAACATTACAACAGCAAAGCACGTCCACGAGGGCTTAGGTAGTGTGTAAAGTGAGATCTCTGTGAGTGATAAGTCGCTAGATACATCAAGCCTCTCTAAATTTTTTCGGGGCACCGCTCCTATTATACACTCAGCATTAGTCGGAAGACATTTCCGTTTTGTTGTTTCGTCACTTTTCGGAAGTGGCGTTCTTCATTTTTTTATTTATTTTGACCAAGAATGACCAAATCCTGCAAATGCAACTGCTTAACTTTCTCCAAGCTTCCGCGGCTGGAGCTGCTCTACAAAAACACAAGGTTTAGAGCTCGCTAAGGAATGTATTTTCTGTCAAGTGTTCCGTTCTTCTGGAAATGTCTGCTATCAATAAATAGACTTATTGCTCTTAATGGAAATACGACAACCACCCATTAGAGTCGTTGAAGAAAAACTGAACAGATGCTTCGAAAATGAGATGCCGCAGTCTACTTTCAATTACTTCAGGAAAAAAATATTTTGAACAGAATTCTTTAAAGTTCACTTATCGAATCCGGTTTATGAATGTACCCGAGATGGGGCTGGATGGGAGGAAAAGGCCTGAAAATTCCTAATTTTAGTTTCATAACTACTCAATTTCCATTTTCCAAGAGCTGCTACGAGGTAAAAAAATCTCCTTTTTCAGACCTAAACTGGAAAAACCGTGCCTTTAAACTAGGCGCTTCATATTCCTTATATTTATTTAATGAAGGCCGAATAAAAGTACTTCAGTATAAATAAAACCCTCTAGAGCTGCATAGTGAAACGTGAAATTTACATAATCTTCCAATTTCTACTATAATGCAAGGCCCTCCTTAGCATTATAAGGCATCTAGTAGCGAAATAAATACAACGTCACTGTGATTGTGATTGATTATAGAGAGAGCAAAGTCGAATTGTCGCTAGTGTCAATCGTTTTCTACAATTGACATACTTTCGATTGAAAAAAGGGAAATAGGCTGCAAAAATAGATCCTACACTACTCAACAGCTAGCGAAACTTATAGAATTACACCGATTCTGCAAATAAAAATGACTAATTTAAATAGCAACAACTACTAGCATTTTGATTTTGAAGGTTGTCCCAAAAAGACCGTCGCAAGACTGTTTCGGCTGAGCAATCTCTTTCCTTTCATTCAATTTACCAGTGAGTACACGGCGAAAATAAAAGCAAAACGAATTTCATCACTGATACTGATCTCAGGCAATCAAACATAGACTAGTAGACTAGGCAAACTAGTTGTCAAACACAAGGATCATGAAAGGCCCTTCCTCCCTAAAGCACGGCATGAGTTTTCTTGACTTCTGCAGTGAAAGTTTGCATAGTTGAACGGGAGCTCTTTCAGTAATAAAGCATTATTATCGTTATGAGCACTTTGTGTGACTTAGGGTCTATGCGAGCAGGCGCACATGCTTTTGCGTGCGTGTCAAAGTAATCTGAGCCAATAAGTAGAAGCTTCAGAAACATTTTGCTATTGCAACAGCCAAAACCACACTTCATATCATCTTTTCGTCATTTTTCGAGCTTCTGCCTTTTGACCTCTTGCGAGCAAACTACACTACCCTAATTAAAATACGAGACTAAGCGTTGCTCGGAAATAGCCAAAATCATTGCCATGGTTTTGACTCATAATCATCCACATCCTAGGAAGTCCACCAGTCCTGACTCTTCTCCTAGAGCTCCTTACAAACAAAATCAATTTAATCAAGGGCAGCTGAATCTAATGAACTCGATGGAAGATGAAAATGCAGCCACTTTCACACACGGGTCGGAGAGGACAAGGCTGATCATTGAACGACCTCGAAATCTGATCCCATCAAATGCCAATTCTGTGATCGGCAGACAAAAAAGGTCTAGGTCTTCTGGGGGCAGACCTCCTCCACACAAAATTGGCAGCAATCGACCTAGATTAATGTCTCAGGAAGTGACAGAAATGTAAGTTAATGTTACTGGAATATTATCTTCCTAATCATTACAAGAGATTGCGTATTCCACTTGGTCATGCCATCTGGATCTTACTGCTTATCCTTCCTAGAGCAAAGTGAAGCTTGCATAACTTACTAATACTTTTTCATTCAGCATGGAAACTCGTTACAAATTCAAAACTGACTCCTCATCGCTCATAGCAATTCATTCATTATTGGTTTAACGTTTTGTAGTAGTGAGGACGTGCCTAGCTGGAATCCGATGCCTAGAACACGCTTCAAACGGGCAATAACTCACCTAGTTTTCTGCATTTAAGTGCATAGCTTTGAAATTCAAGAGAGACGGAGAAATTCCAGAGTCATTAGATACCTGAAACCGCCAAATTCTTACATTAAACCACAATCGTTTGCACTATCATTCCAAAGATGTGTGGTCTTCTGATTACCCTTTTCGCGCAGTTATACGAAGTTAGGAGCGTCATTTTCTGATGGCGTTCACGTCTGTGTGGACGAAAACGCGGAGGCGAATTTCGCGTTACTGCTATTTTCTTCACTTCGCTCTCAAAAACTGAGATCTATTTTTACGTGCAAATGATTCAGAGTTCTTGGGTATCATTTTAAGGAAGTTTTATTTGGTGGGGCATTTTTGTGAATTTTAGCTGAAATTTAATTCAATTTCGTTAAATACTTTGCGATCATTAATAACGTATTTGTTATTTTGAAGTCCTTCTTTACTTATATCTCCATTATTTTAACGAATGCTAAATCGGTTTTTCCATTTCTCTGATTGTCCAACTTTGCGTACCCGCTCCACACATTTCATTTAATTATAGTGTAAATGGATATGAATGTCTCTTCGGAGAGAATGACCAATCAATTTGAGTATTTATATTATTAAATGATATGTTCACACTATCCCGAACCAATGCATACTTTTAATTTATAGAATTTTGTCACCGGAATGTGAAGAAGCAACTAAACTTCAACCATTCACGATCTTCTGTCGTAACTCTGGTGTCAAAATACAGGATTCTTCATCAACTGTATGATGTCAACCTTTTTATTTCACTGATTTATTCTATTTTCACTCACGACCTACAGAAAGTCAGGTTCGTCTGTTCTGATTGCATTTTCCCTTGAATTCGACAAGATGTCCGAAGCCAAACCATTCCTTTTTAAATCGACTAATATCTTGCAGTCTCGAACATATGAGTTGCAAATAAAAATAGCCCACTTAATGAACGTCGATAACTCTCAATGGGTGTAAGTAAATACGACTATGTTGCAGCTCAAGATCATAGGGGTCACATGATAGCCTTGTTGATGGTGTTGCCAGTAAAAATGCAAAAATTTTAGTTGAATGAGAGTTCACCTGAAGATTTGATCACACAATGAAAAGAAGTGCCAAATTTCCGTGGAAAATTATTTCCTAGAAAGCATTGTTTCAATGGGATATCAAGTATTGCGGCTGTAGTCAAAACTTATCCACGATGGCTAAATGTATTCCAGTGAAATTGAGGAGTGAATTCGCCGATACATTCCACAAGCTCTTCATGCAGACTTTCTCAGACGCATTCGTAATGAACTCAAATTGTTTGCATCAGTACTGATCAGCATTTCTGATGGAGTGGTTATTGAATCCACAAAAAACATAGGATTATTCCTGTATGATCATAACTTTGATGGGTAAGACCAATAAAATAGGATGGAAATGACTTGATTGGTTGTAAATTTACTTTGATTACCAGAAATGTGCCAGTAATAGTAATTGAACAACCGGCAGCATGTAATGGTCTTGGTCAAAATAAAGTGAGGGCTAATGCTCTCCTCCAAATGACATACCACAAAATCTGCAATTATTCCATCTCACTTTATTATTATATGACCAGGAAATCAGTCGATAACATGCACTACATAAATAATAACAAATAAAAGGAGATAATTTTACGTAATCTCTACTTTGAAATTTATTAAAAGGCACTGTTGAGTGCAAAACAGTGCTTTGCATCGCTAATCATTTCATTTTATATAGAAACTAAAATTTAAAACCTAGTAATATTATTGAGCATTGATCAAAGTGACTATTTCAATTGTGGAGACTCAGGCCCACCTAGGATAGAATAGACGATTATGGCAACACCCAACAATATCAACAAGTAGACCTTATGGTGGCAACTATTGTATGGCCGTTTGTTGTTGACAACAATGGTTCTGGCAATGATAAAACCTGGCCTTTGTATTTATTAATTTAAATCAAAGCATCATTTTTTCATGTTTCATCGCCAGCAGATGACAGTCTCGAGAGGAAATTGCACAGGACGGAACTCCCGAGGATCTTCAAACGATTCTCCTATTGAGTAAGTTCATTTATTATATTTAGATACTTTGCTTTTACATGATTTTATTTATTTATGATCGCTTGATAAAAAAAATGAAGTATCGCATGCCAGTTTACACCTACCAGTGTTATTTAACTGTTAAGTCAAGGTTCCCAGACATTTATGGTCATTTTTACGAATTTCACATTTTATAGAGACGGTTTTTTTTAAATTGTTGATTAAATACGCGATTGATGGCACCAAACAAGCGGGTTGCCAAATTAAAAGAACTGCTCAGTTAATGAGCAAAAACTTAGTTGTCAAACACTTTTAAAAATGCTCGAAATCTAGCATTAAATTTATTCACATTGGAAATTTTGTAAGCCATTTTATCTATTAGATAGTAAATAGATTAAAATCGGAAAAATGAAATAAATACGATATAATAACATACCGTAATTAATAGAAAACGTAAAAAATGTGAGACAAATAAGATTGCAAAGTTTTGTTTAGATACATCTCATTTTGTGTGATTTGTGCGACAAATTGCGTGGTAATGTCCAACTTCAAATATTTTGGATTCACCAACATTTCAGCTTCGGACAATAGAATCCAGTGAATTTTTCACGAAAAACACTATCCAGACAAATACTTGAGGAAAGTAGCTTCCAACCTGCATTTTGGGAACACAGGAAATATCTGTTTGCCTTATTAACTGAGGTCTTAACATCTTAGCCGTGGCTGTGACAGAAACACTAACAGGAGTATAAAGACTAATTTAATCTGTCACGCTAATTCTAAAGGCTCAGAGGGTTCAACAGGAACTGCACATTTTCGCCTCGAAATTACATAACGGCAAGTTAATTAATTCGTAGAAGAAATCGGTGCCCAATCCACTGTGAAATGAAAGTAAACTCCACCTTTCCTAAGGGTCGATTTCTATTCCTCTACTGTTTGTTCAAGCACATGCGATTACTTATGTCAAAAGATGGGTTGAAGGAGAGCCGAATTCAGCTACTGCCTCCTAGTCCAGCTCTAACTAGCATAGACGACCATTCCGACCAGTAGATTCCTGTCATGGGATTCCGACCCTCGTTAACTTCGCAGCGACTGCAACGTCGCCAGTGGGACGCTTGTTTTATTAAGGCCCTCTTAGAAAGGAACTCTGAAAATATTATTTGAACTTACCATTACCTTTCATGCCCCAATGCTTACTGCTACAATTGCATCATGATAAAAGATTATGATTACAATAGTTTGTTCTTATTGCAGTTTGAGACAATTAAATGAATAGATTTTAAAGTGGTTGATCCCGTATTTAAGAGTTAAAATATGCACAGTTACTGTTATTAAATTAGGCGTTGCATATCATGTTCAACTAGTGCGAAACTACCTTTAAACCTTTTGATTTAATCAAAATAACCTTTGGAGAAATGGATTTATGCACAGCATGTTTTCTAACAATTTTCCTACCAGCATAAGGGTATAATCAGGCAATTATTACTTGTTCCTTAGACAATTACTTGCATTTACTATTTAGTCAGTTACCATGCTCCATGCGCAATGATCGTGGGAGCCGTCAAAAAGGCCTCACCTATCAAACTGGTGTCACTTTGCATATTTGATGAGGCAGTAGCTGAACGATGAGAGTCATTATTAAACCCCTTGCGAATAGTTTTTTTTTCAAATAAAATCCGACGACTTTTTTTGCTCTCAGGCTTACTGCAACATCTTTTGCGTTTTTGCTGGGGCAACCTCGATTCCTGAAACTCAGATAAGCGTCTATTTATCTGAAATGCCAGCTTTAAAATGGCTGATTAGCTTTACACTAATGCTCAAAGACAAAGCAAGATGGCCGCAAAATGTGAAATGTCACTGTGTGCAAGGCTTTCTATATAAGTAAGGAAATAAAAAAATTCTTCAATTTAGTTTGCAGGCCTGTTCATTGTAAATTTGTAAAAATTTTATTTATAACATGGAGGGATACTAATTAGAATGAGGGAGGGTATGCGTAGCTTTGAACTGTGGATTTGGAAGTGGTGAAATGTGTGGGATACACATGTGCCTCTTTTCTCTTTATTGTTTTTGGCGTTATGATTAAAACGAATACGCTATGCTTTTTCTAGCAGTGATTGGTAGTGCCTTTTACTGTTCTTAAATTTATATATTTATTCATTCATTTATATATTTATTTACGCCCCACCCATTAGGTCAAGTCCCAAGAACTTGTTAGGGGTTCAACAGAAGTGCAAACAGCTTTTGCTACAAGTAGCACACAATAGTTAAAACAAAAGACAGTAAAGGCATTTATTGACGCCTTCGGTTCTCTGGTCACTTCTCTGGCTTGGTTTCACTGTGCAGGTAGCAGTTCAACTTCGTAGTGACACTTAGTCCGTCTTCGATATTGTTAAGGCAGACAATCTTCATACCTCTTCCAGAAGTCTTTTCAACTTTCTGGCGGAGATTTCATTCATTACTACGTGCACGCGCTTTCCACAATTCAGTTTGAGACCATGAATCCAGGATTTTACGTCGTGCCTCATTCACCAGGCTGTGCTAAGTTGTACTTTTGCTGGCACAATCTAATTTTACATATCCGGTGGGTGGATTAGTCCTATCCGGCCACCCCTCTTATTAGCCCCATCGTTGTCCCTGGGGTTACCGGTGATCACCACGGGGAGGCTGAGAGTAGGTTTGACCACCTACCTACCGTTGAAATTCCTTTCAGCTTATCTAGGCGTCTCTTGAGAGGAAGATTGTTCCGGATCCTGGTCATCCATGGATTCGGGAGGAGAGTCTGAAACGTTAAGCGCTAATCATCGTTCTCTTTTGGGGTCTGAAACATTCAGAGATTGGGTATTTGCATTCATTGTATTTCATAGCCATTATGCCGCAGTAATCAGGTCTAAATTGCTAGAAAAATTTCGCGTTTTTTGGGGTCATTTCCATGCAGTTTGAACTATTAGCTTTTAACGGTTTTGAGAAGATTCTGTTGAAATTCCAATTTTCGTTTACAAAACTGTGATAGTCTTCGACGGACAACCAATTCCAAGATTTGCATTCCATTATTATATGCACTATCAACTTCAAAAGCAGTGGTGGCTTCAGATAACTTGAGCCTTATTTCTTGAAGCTTGCGATGCAAACGATGGTATCATATCCTTCAAGCGGACGAGTAGAAGCCGGCTGCAGCCTCCCTTATAAGACCTTTGTGCACCATATGTAAGCCCCCTGCACGTTCTTGACCATTAGGTCATGTAAAAATATGATTTTCTAATGGAATCCAGATTGTACTAACAAGTGAAATTCATCCAGGTTGAAACGCCTCACAGATTTTTCACCTGGTCTAAGCAAAATTATTTCATGGTTGAGCTGTGAAGCATCGAGTCCGAACACCGTATGGTCAAGTGACGGCTCAGGATAAATTAAAGTTAAATTTGGTTCAAAAATGTGCCCTACAGAAGAACATTCCAATTGGCCAAAAATACGTGCCCTTCTTTGGCTTATGGAACAGACTAAACAAAATCGTTTGTTTAAATCAACCTAAACTAAACCCAAGAGGGCGAATATCAAATGTAATAGTAGTTGCTTCAGCCAAAATATATTGTTTTGCTAATCAGAATTAAAACCCATCCAAATAAAAGGTATAAATTAGGAAATCTCTAAGAGGTGCATACTTTTTGACTGAATGCATGATAAATTATTTTTTTAGAAGTCAAACTTGTTAGTTTTTTTGCCTAGTGATGTGATACCTACAGAATGTAATTACTACTGGAATCTTCGAAATTAAAATACTTCAATGACTTAAAGTGAAATGTTATTAGCGTTTCAGTCAGTCACTGCCCAAAACATCTTGACCACATTTGCCTGGTTTGAGCACTGAGTTCAAACTTATTTTGAATTGTTGTATAGGTGTTGACATTACATACTCACCAGAGCTTTGACGATTAGAAAATCATGGTCTTGGCATTTATTTATCACAGTAGCATCAAGTTTGCTTGGAGCTCCTTTGCAGCTATGCGATCCATACAATTGGGTGCAAACACTTTACCTAAAATAGTTTGAAAAAAAGCTTCAACTTTTACCAGTATAGCTTTGATCTACACTCTGACTGACAGGTACAAATGATCGTGACACTAAACATCAACAGGGGAATGGAATGCGCAATTTTTATGAAAACAGAAGTCTTCTTTTATTATCACTTTGAAGGAAACAATAAGAACATGTTTTAATCTGAATTTTATGTAAAAGCATTTAGGGAATCATGGATTCCGCAGTCGTGAAAGATATCCAAAGGCGGGATTTATAAATATGTATGCATATCTTGACTAATGGCAAATGGTTCCAACCTCTTCCGAACCAACGTAAAAGATCTTCACAAACCGTCTAAAATAAACTAATTCGTTCAAAATGCTGGTTTTGAGACAGTGATGAACCAATTAGAATGTTCGTCGCATGGGATTGGATGTCAAAAGACTCTTATTGGCTTCTCATGGCACTTAATCGGCTAACACTAAAGCACACACAAACCATTACTTTTAGACGCTTACACAAACAACACATACACACAAATTGTTTTTCTCAGGTCACAAGAGCAATTTAGGGGAAAGATCTCACTCCCTTGTAAGCCCAACTTTCTTTTGTGGATACGTTAACCGATCTTGAAATATTTTCTTTTAATTTACTCCCAGATCCCAATTTACTGAGCATGCGAAATTCAAACTATGTGATGCACTTTTGCTCTCAGTTCATATCGATACCTATCGATTATGTGCAGGCAGACTGCTGAATATCGATTTTTGCCTCACGAGCACTTTTATGGATGATTCTCTGATTGATCAGATAAATACAGTCAAAACTAGTAAAGTGCAATTTTTGCAGCTAGCAACTTTTCTATCAGAAAAGGAAATCTCCCTACACGATTTTCTCCAGAAGTTTAATTTTTCGTCATAAAAGCGCCATAGCCGAACCATAGAACAGAAGTGTATGATTTTGTTTAACGGGAATTTTACCTGCCAGAGTTCGAGCATTTGTGGATATGATAACCCGGCCAGTTCCCACACAACGAGGCAAGAATAACTGCTGGGATGCAACGCCAGAAGACATGAGCGGAGATATTACTAGAGCCTTTGTTGCAACTCCACCCACAAATCCTGATCATCCGTCAACGCCTCTGCGTCCTCGATCGAGGATAAAAAATTCTGCTACTCTGGGTAAAACCTACTCCAACAACAGCACTTCTTTAGACTCACGATTATCCTGGAAAGGCAACAGTGAGTTCGAATTCGGTTATAGCTATTCATAACAACTGACCAAAATATTCTCCGAAGTTTTGAGGTATATAAGTTCTTGAACTTATTTTAAGGATTCATAAGTCGTACGCTCCTGACATGGTTCCAAGTTGGATATATTGGAGCGATAATATGCCATTGAGTGATGCGAATAAATTAACAATGACTCAAATGGCGTCATAAGGTTATTCAAATGCAGAAGTCGATAATTTATTCAGAATTTTTCCGTACCTGAAATACCTAAAACCGAGGGCTTACACCTAACATAAGTTGATTTAAAAAATCACAAATTATATAGGCACTTAAAAAGTATTACAATTCGAATGGACCTGGCTGGTTCCAAACTGCTACCTTGAGAAAGGATCGAATTCTTTGAGATTGTTGGTTGCACAAAATAAACTTTTGTTCTAATGTCTTGTTGATTTTCCTACCTCAGCAACGATCAGACATCGTATGAGGCGGGTATTTGCACGCTCGACTCCCGATATCAACATGGAAGTCAGTCAAAATAACGCTGTGAGTCAAGATTCTCAGTTTAAAATAAATTGAGAGCTTTTAATTTACGCGCTCAAACACATTTATCATAGAGAAATCGCAGATTTATGCATCATCGTGAACGATCCTACGATCAGATGGTTACTCCGATGGTAGGTATCTGCGAATCGCCATTCTTGGTGTGATGTTATAGCCACCTTTAAGATCTACAAAAACAAACCAATCAAACAGCCTTTCCCTTTAGTGTCTTTTTCTGAGTTTCTTCTGCTTTCCCTGTTTCAGCTGCAGGTGGAGATGCTGATGAACCGACTCAAGTTCTTCGAGAACGGCAATCTCCCGAAAATTCCACCAGAACTGTCTGATTACTTTCCTCAAGGACTCCCAAGGCATGACTTTACAGCTATCGAGAAAATGTGGAGTCATCTCACTTCAAACAATAATCCGGACAGTTGCCCTGGTTCCATCGTAAGGATTAAGACAGCAATCACAAAAGCATACCGGAGCAAAAGCCTTTAAATGAAATCATACTATATTTCTATCCCAGACTCAATGCAGAAAGGGTAATGACCAACAACTCTCGGCTATCATGGAACTTCTTTACACAGAAGCTTGTTACATCAAAACATTGGAAATGATAATAGATGTAAGTTAAAGTGTTCAATCTTTCTTTGACAGCATGCCATTTTTGAATTCAATTTGTCTTCTCTAATTATTCAGATGATTGCGGTGAATTATAAAAGTTTGAACATCAGTCTTTCAAATGAAATATTTTTAGTTTACTGTAAGTATGCAGACGTTGAGGAGTCGACCACAATGAAGACGAAGGTCACTTGTCACAATGAAAAATCCTGACAGTTCTCCTTATTTAATTAAGTTAGTGGAAGCCTATGTAAATGCGACCTGGGTTTAGAGCCACATGCGAGCTCTGGAATAGTGGGCTCTCATGTGACAAATGCAAATTTCGCTGCAGTCGATGCTAACGGTGTGAGAAGGCATTAGGTTGAAGACGAGTTGCGAGAACAGTGCAAAACACCTACTCACCACTCATTACGCAAGAAGAGGTTTGCTCATTTCTACATGATATATCAGCCCTTAAACCACTGTTCAAGACCGCTGGTAGAAAATCGAAAGGATTCGATTTCACTTGATTTGCGCGATTCTGGTTTAACTGGGATTGGTCTCAATTAGTCATTATTTTGAGGTTTTGGATTTCCATTACAGCATCGCATAATCATGAAGTTGGATCTGCTACTTTTGACGTCAATTAGTCGGCATTACTCATCATATCCACTAGCACTTTGTATTTATGTTTCATCAAGAAATATCTGCTAGGACTTCACACCCGTCCTACAGACTGGAACTCGCACGCAAATCAGACTTTTAAGTACATTTTATCTAATTTTGAGTGACTAAAAATTTCTGAAACTTCATTTAAGAGATCGTTTTCAGGCAAATTTTCATGTGTTTATCGGTAGGATTGTTAAATCACTGGTTTGCTGTTCTTCTTAAAGGATTTGTGCAAAGGCCAAATATTATTTATGAAAAATTTATAAATGACCCCAAGCTAGCCCATTACGAAAAGCTAGAGAATATTGCAATATAAATTGAAGCTCAAGTTATTACATTAGACCATTTTTTGGAACTTCATTCAATCGTTGGATGTGCCGGATTAAGCATAGTTCCAGTGCATTAGCAAGATATCAAGATATCTATTCTACTGGCTCGATATCTAATATCGCAATCCAGCTTCTCAATAGACGCCAATGTAAGGTCACCACGATTCCACATTATCAGCTTCGTTTGTGGATTGATGTACCCTAAAACAATGCCTTGAGTACCCACACATGGTCGCGTCTTAAAATTTTTCTCATGTGCTATTTAGTCAAATCTTGATTTTTTTCTCCGTTAGACTTTCAGGTTAAATTATTAGTGCTGATTTATTCAACTTTCTGAATCACCATTTGTTCTTGTTAATTGTGTCTCTCGTTTGAACAGGTTCACATTGCCGTCTACTTGGATTTGACAAAATCAACCACAACCGCTTCTTCATACAGTCAGTTATATCGCGGTGGCTCTTTGAGTCATCTCGCAGATCCAACGATTCCTTCCGAATCAGCACCTCCTAACACCTTCACAAATGGCTTTATTACCTCCTCCAATCCCGGTGGAATTATCCGGCGAATCCGAGGACGTAACGGTTTTGAATACACCAACGCTAGTACCATCGCCTCATCTCCTTCCTCTCTCAGTAGTCTCTCTACCACTCCTCACTCCGATTTACTAGGGTTCTCTGCACCTTCAGCTGACGATATCTTTGGAAACATTGGTGACGTTTACAGAGCAAATCACAGTTTTTGGACTGACTGTTTTGAGCCGGAAATCGTAAATGAGGAGACTCTGGACAGCAAGTACTGCATTCGTCGTATGCAAAAAGCATTTACTAAGGTAGGCATTCTAAGTGGCAGTTTCGTTTGAGGTGAGAGGATTTAGTAAATTCTGTAGTATTTTCGTTTCCGCAGTTTAAGGAATATTTTGAACCCTACGTGCGCTTTTTGGAGTCCTACAATACCCTTGTATCCAATATCAGATACCTGAATGAGAACAACAAATTCTTTTCTATATACCATGAGGTAAGTAAACTCCGCATACTTCGACTTCATCAGGACAAACTAAATAATGACAAGCCGTCATTTGCAGTTGGCACTGTGAATGATTTGCGTGAGGTTAAATTTTGAGATTAGCTTGCAGCAGAAGCAATCGAGAATTAATACTAAAGTACAATTGATTGGATTTGATTTATTTTAGTGGACCAAGTCGAACAACGCTTTAAATTCCCGCGAAAGTCTTGTGGGATTGTTGGCTCAGCCCTTCCAGCGACTAACAAGATACGGTATTCTAATTAAAAGAATCAAGGAATCAACTGTTGATGATTATGAAATCGCAGCTTTGACGGAAATGGTGATTTTTATCTCAGCTGTATCTCTTTAGATTGAATTGAGGTAGTACCTTAAATACTCTTTCCCCTTCCTAGATTGATGCCGTCAACGACTTTGTGAAAAGAGTTGATGTCAATCAGCCAGAACAGGAGGCAAGGTCAAAGTTGAATGATTTTATCCATCGCATTCACAAATATACCTTTGCAGACACCATTCGATCAGATTTTGGGGTGGAACTTTCATCTGTATCAGCGGAAATCGGAAGCGTTCTCCGTCAGCCAATGAGGATCAACGGACGATCGCTCACACGCAAGCCAATCGCCGATGTGCAAGCTAAGGTCAAATATATAGGAGGAAAGGTGAATATAAATTTTTCAAAATATCTGCATTATTCGCCTTGTTAATCACAATTGAATAAATCATTCAGATTTAAAGAAGAGTACAAAAGAACGATAGTCTAATATGGATTTCAAGAGTAATGAATAACCACCTTATTCCTTTTTTGGCTCTGGTTTCTGGGTATTAATTGTTTTTCTTCATTCTGTTTTCTTCATTCCTCTTGACCCTAATCGGAAACAATGACCAGCTGTATAAAACAGTCACGACACCCGCACATCACAATAGAAACGCAAATTTCAAAGTCCTGCTGCCAGACTTCATTTCAATTATTTCATAAGCGTTTCTCGTGTTTTATTACTATTGAAAAGCAGAACAGAAGTTACGAAAGTTAACAATCTCACTGGAAGCCCCACTCGTCTAATGTCTTACTTTGCTTTTATGAACCTCACCCTGTCTAAAAACGACACATTATCCCCATAGGGCTTTGTGTTCACTTCAGCCAACGCTTAATTTGACAACCTAGATAGTTCTGCAGTTGTTCTTCTTCCAGTACTTGATAATTCTCAAAGCAGACGTTTTTAAGCATTTAGAAGAGCTTCAAATAGTCATGAAGACACTGATGAAGACCCGAATATCAGTGATGCCTGACTATGTAATAATGTTCCTTCTAGGTTTCTGATGCTCTTTGCGTGCTGCTCTCAGACATGATTCTTATTTGCAAACAGTCACTCACCAAGAGACACCTGAGCGTCTGCCGTCCTCCAATCCCGCTTACCCATTTGACAATTCAAAAAAAGAAAGAAGGTAATTCGGCCTTCAGCTTACACCATTTTGGTCAATCATTGTGTAAATAGACAATTGATTCAATTTACACTTTCAGATTTCAGTTCTTACATCGGGTTAATAAGGAACGATTACGGCCTCCTGGTGGACTGTTACTGCTTCTCAAGCGGTGAGAAGGACTTAGAGGAGTGGATTTCTAAGGTTCTTCGACAGAAGGTATAAACTGACTTCTATAAGCAAACTTAAGTGCAGATTGAGATTTCATATGCTTTGCTACATCTTTCATACCAGACTGAATTGCTATCAAATCCACATCCAATCTCAATCAGTCGCGATTCCATTAATGGCTCAACCTGCCTTTACTCTACAAAAAACAGCACAGATGGATCGATTTACAGTCTGTCCTCTCACATGCGCCAGCACGAGTATGGAAGCCGGCGGAATAGCGACCATGTTTGGAAGCGACCAACAATCATTGGACGTCCACAGCAACTCTTGGAAAGTGCCGCTGGACTTCTCTCAGCACAAACACGTCGCGAGTCGATCACTTCTAATATGGGTATTTGTAAAAATGTTTTAACACCTGACGGTGAGAACACTCCTGTTGACAAGCAACGAAGTGGATTCTATAACAAAGCAGCAGTTTCTAAAAGCACTAGTAGTGCTTCAGACTCATCGAATACTTCTAATTCGACCTCTTCATCAGTCAACATATTGACCACAACATCAGGTGATTCATTTGGCGGCTCTGCAAGATCTGGATCGCTCAACGGGATTCCTCCCAAAATTGTAAGGCATTCTCTAGGGAGGGAGGCAACTCGTCCCTTTGAGTTGCTGAAAACTGATTCGGTGGCCAAGAGACAGACCAGCTAAATAAGAAATTTTGATTGATACGTGTTAATATCCATTGTGACCGTAACCGTTGTACGCTTTAAATTGTGCTAGTCTGCACACAGCAGCTGTTTTAACCCTTTCTCAGTTCCTCAGTGTGCTCCGGGTTCTCTTTTGTACAATGAACCCTTCCTTGTAAGATGGCTTTTGGCTTATGTTTATAAAGAGAAAATATCTAATTCATCAGTTTCATAAATTTCCAAGGTTGATAGAGAAGAGTTTAAAGCGCTGTTCACTTAGTCAAGTTATTCAAGCGAAAATTCCACTATAAGTACCTCAACCATCTTTAACAGTTCAGGTCACTTCTAGCTCCTATTCTTGCAAAGAATTTTACGACCCCAAGTACAGATGCTAGAAGTTGGCATTTTTAATCAAATCAGGGAGCCGAGTCGCCCAGAAAGGGTATTCTTTTTCGACTTTTCAGCATTCATTCATAAGTTCCTCATTTACCTAGAAAAAAGTACCAAAAAGTTGACTGAAAGTACATTGAGTGGAGGTGTCCAGTTTAATTTCAGCATTTTTAGGCTAGAGGTCAGAAGTGAAGCCATATGCAAATGGTTCCGCATCTGCATAAATACAAAGATTTTAAAGTGAGGGGTGGCTTGAGAGATTGATGTAAATCAACGAGGAGGGGCAATGGTATGGCACTGTATCCGTAATTTTGGGGCGGAATCCACCCACATCCAGTTTTCATCCCAGACATGCATCTGTGATGTATGAGATAACCTTCCAGTAACTACATTGGTGCACAGTCAGAGGGGTAACAAGGAATGGACTAAACAAGTCTAACAGCATACCAGTCCGCTTCATTTAGTCTCGTTTTACTTGTATCATATGTCTTCACTCTGCAGGCAGCAAACTGGAATTGCATTAGAGCTGAGTTTTCAACCTTGTCGCCCTATTCAAGCCTATTCCAATGTCTTCAATCTTTGGTTTTCGTGATTACTGACTGTCGCTCTCTACTTCAGCTATTATTTGCTGGAAACAGGCAGATGCAAATGGCTAACCAGCTGGTCAGTAGCTGACTATACAAATATTTTGTGTTTATTACTAATGCCACATAAGCGGCTACTATTTTCCAATGATCTTAATGGCGTCACTTTCCCTCAAAGATCAGTAAGCTTCTTACCAGAAGCGGCAATGTTGTTCACTCTATAGATTATCAAAATGGATCATGAAATTAAGGTGAGGTGCCACAACGCCCGGCACATTGTCTGCGATTCGGTGAGAATTCTGTTGAAAGGCCTGATATTGTTCTTTCAAACCGAAATGAATTTTTTTTTTGAAAGATGCCATAGCGTGAGGGTAGTAGTTGCAGAGAAAGACCATCTACTTTATCAATCATGAAAGAGACTCTAAACATTTCAGTAACAAGAACTAGTAACCCGATTTCAGTAATGACCTACTGGTTTGCATGCAGATGTCAGGCAAATTTTCAAAGATAGACAAACACCGCTGAAAAATTCCCCTGGAAGAAGAAGAAATAGGGGTCATCTGTGTAAATCCACAATGTCATGGATTTTTCATGAGTGCTTATAAAAGTTTTAGACATGAGCTAAGCCACAATTTGCGGATAGATGGAACACTAAGCTCTGCCAAGATGAAGTTGAGAAATTAGGAATGTAGCATGTTTGATTTCACGGAGGTTGTGCAGGTACAGTTGACGATAACAAAAACATAGCAACAGAGTGTGTTGGAGACAAAGAGAATAAGCAATGTAGAAGTGTGCATCAAATTTGGAAATGATTTTGTGGATTTGGAGTACAAAAGAGATTATATCAAATTTAAAATTTCAATAATCCCCATGATCTAAAAGCAGAATAATAGTGTCTTAGCCACATTTACCTCGGTAAAAAAAGCACAGTTCATCCAGAAACTCTTTACTCAATCTAGGATAAGTTTTTTTAATCCTCGTCGAAAACCGGTTTCGGCGCACTTCCAACTGAACTGTTAATGTGAAGAGTAGTAGAGCTTTAAGCCCCAAATTTTAGATTGATACGAGTGTGCTCCAGATTATATCGAAGGTGATGTTAGGCCCGTCATTTGAGACCACGAATGCATGCACCGTGCGATACTCACCAGAAAAAAAAGGCGAACACCCTTATTAATGTCCATTTATGTTCGCGGAGGGAGCATTTGCTTTTTAGAGGCTCTAGTTCTGGCTTTCGTAATCTCCCTCTTGGTGCGCTTTTTGGGGATGGGAGTTGCGCTGACAAAACTGAATGATGAAGTAAGCAAGACTATTCAAGAACATTCGATTAATTTGACTTAACTGCATTAAAGTCATTTAAAAGCTCAATTTCGATAAGTTTTCAACCCAAATCAGAATCTCAGCCAAAATCAAGTCGAGATTACCACTATTAGACATGACGAACATTTACGGATCTCTGTATTCGGTGGAGTTATCAGAGTCATATAGCGTACGAGTTTTTTTTTCGAATTCCTCATTGGTCAGTTCAAAAATAACTATTAACATTCCCCACTATTTTAGTGGGCACGAGGACCAAAATTAGTTGATCAGTTTGACTATGAGAAGTACATTGGAATCGACCATGACAAATTGAGCAAGCAGACGAAGGCTGACACATTTACTTTCCACGATACGTCCAAATAACTGAGTTTACTATGGGCACTGTGTCGAATTCAGAAGATTTGGGTGCAAATTTTGAATCTTCATTAACTTTTAGAGGAAACGCACTGTGATTTTTTCCATTTCTGCATTCAACCTATCCAAGCTCTTAGGGAAGAATTTCCGCAGATGAATAAACAGACGTTTTCGTTAATTTGAGCTTCAGCCGTCTTTCAAAGATGCCTGAAAGACGCGATGTTAGACTTCTGCAGTCATGCGATTTGTACAGTCAGGATGCTCAATCGGAGTTCCCATGCATATTGCAATCCTTGAATTCCTTTGTAGATTGCATTTATTTCTAAGTTGTTAGCAAACATACAAAGCCCAGTTCCTAAGAAAAATGTCAATATTTTCGACTGTAAACTTTACCCTCAAGGGAAACGTCATACCCGCTGTCTCTGGAGAACGTCTTTAACTTTGTGGATATCAGTAAACGTCTCTATCTAAGCGTAGATGTTTTCATAGGAACTGAACTTTTTCTTAAGGGGCCCCGCGTTTGAGTCAGGTCTTCTTGGAACACATTGCTGCAATGCAATCTCATAGTAATTCAAGTCTGCGATGACAATATAATCAAAATTTGCACTTAGTACTCTGCAGCAGACGTTTGAAATTCACTCAAGAAAGCAAAAACGAATAGCCACTAAATCAGGATTACAAAAGCGTTCATGAATTCAGAGCCATGCCCTTTCTGCAAATGTTAACAATCACACATAAGTAAACAAGGGACGTTTTACCTTGTGTCAGAATTTCAGGCCGAGCCTGTTCGTCTACATATTCACTGAGCCTTCTCCTCCTGTGCACGTGTTCTGCAATTTCTCCTCAAATATCCAATTTATTACCAATTAAAAGTTTGTCAATGACCACATCAATCAGATTTCCAAAAAGAATCATGGAAATTTTTTTGTTGCCAATGGAAGATGCATTCATTTTCCTAGCACTGATGCATTTAGTACTGATACTGCCTCCAATGCAAAAGGTTCAACAATATAGATGATTTTAATTATGGAATTTCATTCTCCCAAAGACTTAAACTGATTTCTTAAATGATGCACGTTGAGACTCATAATATTTTGAATGTTGCTAAATATTATTACGATCGCTGTTGAATCAGATTTTTGGATAGAATTTAACCTGGAAGATAAACGGTCATTGTCACTGAGTCCTGCCACCCCCAAACCCTGTACAAGCACCACTTTCTGGCTTTTGGGTTCCGACTCGTGCTCTCAAACATTACTTCATGGCGTATCCAAAACGTCCATAAATCAGGACTCTACACGCAGTCCTATATCATACAAAAGGGAGAAATGCATTTTTCAGTACTTTCCGTCCATCGCTACAGAGGATTTTCATGACTGAAATGGACACTATCACCGCAGACTTTCGACAAACAGCTGAAGCTCACTAATCATCAGAAGTAAACCTAATGGTGCGATTCAACATTTCTCTTGTGAAAAAGAACAAGGAACGGGTTTCCGATTGTTGGTAGACTCATTTTTACAAAAGTTATGACAATCTGAAGCAAAAAAATGAGGCGAAATCAAGGCGCCTGTGCCGGAAATTCTTTCTGAGGATTCTGCATCAGTTCCTTAAAATGGTCCTGTATTAATTGACTTTCTTAATGTATTCTGCGATTCTATTTATGCAAGAAAGAATGGAGGTATATAGCTAAGCTTAATTATATGACCTAGGGTCTTTGAAGTCTTAATATTTGTTTGTTTATGCAGGATGTTTCCTATGATCAAATTAGGATCAAATAATGCGTTGTGAATGTCTATCTACCTTACATTTTTTTGCTTCTGTAGGAAAATGTTGGAAGATGCATAGTTCAGATTTATAGGGAATGGGTTCCTATGCTAGGAAATGGTGACATCATAAGTATCCGATTGCATTAATAACGGAATTGTCGAAGTCGCGCATAGGAAATTGTCTGGATGGAAAACAAGACCTCTTCAAAATTTTTCCTACCAAATGTGATGTTAAAGCTATTTGTGTTTTACCCCAGTAGCAGTTTTTCCTCAATGGCTTGAATCGCTTTAAAATTCATACATACAACCAGTTAAGTATTAATAATACTGAGGAACTAAAGTGCTCAATGCATAACGCACCCAAGCTGACCAAACTTTTTGAACTTGGAGCCACAAGGATCAGACCATTATGCCTCGCAACACTGTCCAATATTAAACAGACTAATAAAAATTTAAGTTAATATCTAAATCCGATTCCCCTCTCGCATACACCTCTAACGGTCTGAATTTTCTAAAAAAGCACCAGGACAAAGAGGCTTTTTCTAATGAACAAATTAATCTGGGAAGGGGGAAATATATTCATTGCCATTCATATTTCTCCCAGAAATCTCCAGATATAACTGAATTGTTCAAACTTACGGCCAGGCTTTTGCATGGAACCTATTTTTGAGTTGCGTTCAATAACGAAATTTCACCGTTTCCTGCATATTACCGCGAAAAGGTGAAAAAAAGTGGTTTGAGAAATATATCTAGTAGTGTTTCTTATTTAAATATGTCCGATGGTGTTGGTCAAAAGGTAAAACACTATACGATCGTGTTCCAGGCCCGGATCCTCCGTTGAACTTTTCTCTTCAAATAACTAAGTTGTCTTCGAAAGACGTTTTGTTCGGTGTCCTTCTGAACGCAAATAGTCTCGTATATTCCGGCTACGTTTTGTATTCCACCGTTTTCTTGATTTTATTCTAATAAACAGATCAATGAAAAAATCACTTTTTTTTAAAATTCCTGCATCTTTTCAGTGATAAATCAAGTTTTATGGCGGCAGAAGCAGAATAAATTGCGCGAAGCGGTTGCTCTGAAGCCCCTTATTTAGGCAACACCTCCGTTTGGTATATCGTCTGACGTCGGAGGTAGAACGTGTTTTAACTGAAGAACTTCTGCATTTAAAAATCCCTTGGAAATAAACCAAACGTTAAATGCCTACTGTCTAAGGGTTGATTGTTCCACTCAACCACTGATCACCTGATATAGACGTCGGTTTCAATCACGCATAGACTCCTCGATGATCTCCAGTTTTGATTCGCTCAGTAGACTGAGGGGATCAGTTAAGGGCAGGGAGAAAGGTACATAATGATTCCTTTCCATCTTTTTCTGCTGTGCTTCGTGTTTGATTTTGTGGGATAGTTCGATTTCCTTTAGATTACTTTGCAGACCGGTGCACACTTTTTGAATTGCAGCGAGCCAAGTTCAAAGTTTGATGGCACAGTAAGCGAATAGGCACAATTCTAGACAATATCCGATTGTCAGTAATAAATTTCCTGATTTTCCTGATTTATCAATTTTACCTTGACATTACCTTGAGGGTATTTCGAGATTACTTTATACTCATTCTGCGCACGAACTAAAATACTAGAAGACCCAATGATTATGTGATTTATTAACAATGGTTTTCAAAAGTTCATGATCTCAAATGTTACCCTCACTAAAGTAGACTAACATAACTAAAATATCTATTTCCTCATGGAGGAGTGGTACGGGATCCGATAATATCTAAAAGAACTCACTTTCCCAGTGCTGTTTTAGACAAGGATAGCGCACAGCTATAGAGCCTAAAGTCATTACAAACGATGTAAGTGATAGCATATTGAGATTTTTTCAACATCATAACAACTTTTATCTTTATTGCCTAACATCAAACAGCCGAGACGCAGTAACTCATTTGGGGTTGCTTGATAAATGATATCTCAGGTCAAAAATATACACGAAACTCCTCTATTCAATGTCAGAACCTGTTTCATCCAAAGTTAAATCAGCTCAGAAAACCGCCCCATACGCGCAGGAACTGATTGAATTACATGTTAGTTTATCTACTTAATTTAGTTTAAAGTAAATTTTGCTTCAAAATTTGCCTTAAATATGGCAGAAATATAGGAGGCGTACGTAATACAATTATTAAATACTTGTTGAACTTTAAATTAAACCACTGTTTATGTGGTCCAGTAAGTATGAATGTATTTCCTTAGGTTCACGAGCAAGACTTAAAATTGAATATAACAAAAATAACCTGCGTTTCCTCAACAAAGTTGGGATGCTTTACACAAATAAGTTCAAGAAAGTTAATCTTCATGCGCTATTTCGGAAAAGCGAATCGACTCATTCAGCAAATCATTCTTTTTTTAATTATTATAATGTTAGTTGCATCCAGAGGGCAGAAGATAGGAGGTAAAGCATTATATGCGGGGCGTAAACAAAAAAAATAAAAAAATAAAATGATAAAATTGGTGGTCAAAACTACTCTCAAACTCCTCGAGGTGACCACTGGTAACCCCAGGGGCAGGCCGGATGGGACTATTCACCCACCGGACTCATAAAATTAGATTATGCTAGCAGAAGTACAACTTCGTGTAGCCTGGTAAACGAGACACGACGTAAAATCCTGGATTCATGGTCTTAAACTGGACTGTGGAAAGCGCGTTCATGTAGCAATGAACGAAATCTCCGCCAGAAAGGTGAGAAGACTTCGGGAAGAGGTATGAAGATTGTCCGCCGAGGACGGGCAAGGTGCCACTACGAAGTTGAACTGCTACCTGTACGATGAAACCATATCAGAGAAGTGACCAGAGAACCGAAGGCGTCAATAAACGCTTATACTGTCTTCTGTGCTGGCTGTTGTGTGCTATCTGTTGTAAGAGCTATTTGTACTTCTGTTGTACCGCCAATAAGTCCTTGGGACTTGCCCTAATAGGTGAAGAGTAAATAATAAAAAAAGTTAAAATAAAATTTGATTTTAGGGTTGTTCATTTGAAGCATCACCACGTTCTCTTTCATGGTTCAGCACAAAGTGTGAGCAATCAGACCTATGCTTTATCAAAATGGCTACTACAATCAGTGTCGCTTCCCTCATATAAACTATTACCAAAATGGCTTTCAAATAAACGGTATACGATAAGTCGATGGACGAATTTAAACCCCGTCTGGTGATCCCAAGCTGGCCAGTATTCCAAACTTTAATGTAAAGTTGCCAAATCTAAAGTCTATTATTTCTTTACTTAATCAGACAAATTTTAACAGACATTATTTGTATTGGGAATCAGACTTGGAATTCAATGCTGACGAAAATCTACTTGAACAGGTAGAACTCCTTTCTCGTTGTGATAACGCGCAGAGTATTCGCCAGTTATTTGGGCCATAGTTGCTGTGCTCTATTGCTCAATATACGTCTATATCGGTATTAGTCCTCTGAACTTCCCTATCGGTCTTTTAAGACCCCACTTATGATTGTTAGTTTTACATAAGCCTATAGGAATCTGTTGATATATAAGTGATTCATAAAAATATTTGTCACTTATATATTGCGAGTTTCATGGACTGTTGATGATACCCTAAGTGTGTATTTGGTTTGTACGATCTTCGAAATTTGGTCTTGGATGAATCAAGAAAGAAAAAGTAGAGCACAAATTTATTTTATTTGGTAATCTATGTAGGCAGATATTATCTAGTACCATATTTCAAGGTGCTGGAGGCGTATCAGTCTTGAGCGCATTCGACTAATCAGATGACAAGGATTTAAACTTCATAGGCGCAAATCCGTTGAATGGAACAGTCTTCCATACCCGTTAATGGTAGTCTGCAAAGTGCTGATTCAAAGGGCGCCTGAGTTTACTTTCTTCTAAATATTATATAAGTTGGAAAGCATTAATTTATTATAACCTTCGCCTACACCACATTATTAAATGTACATTCCAGGCAAATGCTTGATAAATTTAAGGGTAGTGTGAGGAACTTTCCTGCGCATCTACGTACCAAAGTCGTAAGCTAATCATTTCAATCCGTCTGAAAATAAATAGCTGGCACTCAGCAAGAGCTTGCAAAAGTGCTCCAGCAACACTGCTTAAATTAAATTAATCACAGACTCGTTAAGCTTCGGTTGCGTAGATGGTGAAGTTGGCTTGAAGAACTCGGCTACAGATACACTTAATTCAGTCCATGCCGCATGAGATGGCCAGAGTAGTGACTCTTTGAGATCACGGTTTTGGCGAAGTATCCGAGTGGTCGCATGGGAGGCAATTTACTGACCATGATGATTCTGATAAGTGAGAACCAAGAAAGGCGCATATTTTAATGAATCCACCCCAGAACCCCTGTCCAGTCCTCAACAGTTACATCTAGGTTCCTTACTTTTAATAATGAAGACGGGTTTAAGATAGAAACCGGAACCAGTTGGCCCAATGATCAGAATGTACCAAGATATTTAACCTGGTCTCTTGTTCTAACCCCCCAGTTCAACGGTATCATAGGCAGCGACGTAACCCCATGATGTGACAGTTAACTTTCCTAAACAACTGTAAACCTTTCGATATTTATACGGAGAGAATTACCCAGCTAAGTCTCAATTGTATCGTCGAAATTGGATAAAATCTGAATATTCGTGATGAATTCGCGTGAAAAATTTTGGTTGATATTTAGTTTTTAGGCTATGCGGCATGCCTTAGATGACGATTTAATGGTTATTACAGTTGAATTGATGAATTCACTGTTTGTTTTTTCGGGATCACTACAGATGTGTGAAGTTAAATTAGCTAATTCAATAGTGAATGCATGAATGTGAGGCTAAGAAAAACTAAGTATCTTCATGCTGAAGGAATTATCACCAGAAATAATAGAGAGGAAAGACAAAGAAACACTTCCCAAACGTGTTAGATTTCAAAGCAACGCCTTAAAAACTGGGCGTCCGATCAGTTAAAATTGAATGAGCAGAGTAAGCAGAACGTTTTAAGAGGCGGTTAAGGAATTAAAATAGGCAGACAATATTGGCAGCAGGGTTATGAAATCCTCAGATGGTTGTAGGAAAAGGATAGGAAGAAATGAAATAGAGAAATAGATCATATTAAGTAAGTCGTCAGTCGCATTTCTAATTATTAAGCCTTTTCTACACTGAGCTTTTCGATGTTAATGAAGGAGAAGGGCTCGAATGGATAGCCTGATCCTTCGTAAAATTTGCTCTGGAACTCTACCCAATGAAGACGGAGAGCATGGAGAAAGGCAGAAAGACCTTCCATGATGACCAACACACTGATGGTAAGAACGGCCCACGCTGCGAAGATCATGAAGAGAATGATACCACCAACGTAACCGTCAACATTCAATCCTCTTGCCATTACCATGCTCCAGAGCACTTCAGACAGCTCTAAATCAATAAAGGGCATAGGCTAGTATTATTGAACATTAGAACGTATTCATTAGTTCAAAGTTCTTACGAGCATGAGCCAGACTTAGAGCCCAGAGACGAAGGTAGGACGCAGTGTTGGAAATACAACCGAGACAAAATTCAATGGTGTGGATCACTTGGTTCACCATGAGGTCGCCGAACTCGAACTTTATAAGAAGAGTAAAGAGAAAATGATTTTTCTAAAGAGATGAGCATTCCATAAGAAAAAGATATTGAAGGCAAAGTATTACCTCGCTAGATTCGTCTTGACCATTAGCACCAGTTCCATTGCTTCTCGCATTTGGAGAGTCATCAATTTTGAACGACCGGTCAGTTTTAGGAGATGGTTCATTGCGGAATGCAACGTAATTGCTCGTTGCGTTTCCTGTATCACTGGTACTTCTAGTCTCTTCATAGGCGGCAGCACGAATAGCATTCACCTAAAAGGACAAGAAGGGAAAGTTTCTATTATTAAAACGACATTGTGAAAATGTCGGCAGTCGAGATGAAAACCTACAGTTCTCTGAACTTTATGACGTTGGTAAAGAATGAGGGGCCTAGCAAGAAGCATCCAAGGTATGCTGATCAAAGCGAGGACCACCAAAATACTTTGAACTATCGGCTGGAGGAAAAGTGGAAAATATTAATGGGGAAATAGTTTCGTAGACAACAAAGCTATGAATTACTGCGTAAATGGGATTAGCGTACCTGGCCATTGTAAAGAGGTTGAATGTCACTTCTACTGTCGTAGCTGAATTTCATCATGTTAATGAGAGCTAAAACGAACATTTACGAATGTTGAAATGAAATACAGCCAAAGGTGCACGCTCGTTCTCTTGCTCTTCTCTGTAAATCTACAACTACAAACCGAATTCGCCATTGAGAACACCATAAGAGGAATAATTTAAGGTGATGGTAGTTAACCTTCAAGCTTAGGGTAGGCTTCAGCAAGAAATATCACTAAATTAAAAAGAGAATCACCTTCAAAAAAAGTATAACACAATCTAAATGACCAGAGAACCGATCTCCACGCCTATGGAAAAACTGACAGTATCAATTGAGCCTGAAAGGGAATGTAAAATCCCTGAACCCTATAGTAGGAGACGGAGATGTGCGAAATTTTGACCTTCAAAAGAAAGTCTGTCAGGAGAGGAATATCTTGTCGTGCGAAGTAGCAAGACTTCTCAAAAAAATCCCCGGCCAAGGGTGACAATAAAGAAACCAAAAGACAACTCACTCGAGGTAGTAAAACCGAGATCGAACGTTCCCACTGGATGTCTACACCCATACACATTAAATTTACCGCTTTAGCCCCATCAAAAAATTAAAATTATGAACCACTTCTACGAAATGAATGATATTGAAGCATCTAAAGACAGGATAGACGTTAGCATACATGTGAGAAGACTGGGGGCAGTGGTTGCGTCAGAAGAAGTAAAAACAACCCATTTGTAAAAGATAGTGAAGACAAGGTAGCCGAAGATGGAGACCATGAAGATCACCTCGGGAATGAGGTTGCAGTAGATTGACAGGGAGTTTTTAAAAAATCTACAAGAAACACATTCAAAGCTTAACATCAAAATGAATGTGCTACTAAAATTATGATAGTAGTAACGACATTATCGAACTTACTTGTAATTGAAGGTAGCCAGAATGATACCGAAGAGCATATGGATTACACCCAGAATTATGGACATCTTCATTTTCAGGGAGTTAGTATATACGATCAAGTTGGTTGACACCTGCCAAATGGGGTCGATTCCGAATGGATAAGGATAGCCCACAAACATCCCGGTGACGTTAATAGAGTGACTGGTAGGGTTAAGCTGTCGGTTGATAGGGGCAGCCAATGTTTTATTGTCGTACAGTGGGTACCACGAGGAACCAAACATATTGGCGGCTCTGGAGAAGATATCGTTGTAGATGAAGCCAGTGTAGATTGAAAAAGCACCCATTAGGAGAATGATATAGCGACCGCTGAAAAGCATCTCCCACATGTCGCCCTTTATTTTTTTTGCCTATAAATAGAGGTAAAACAACAAGGATAATATAGCGTGAATAATCTGGCGTGCTGCTAAGTACGTTTGCATTAGAAAGTCCATCAACACGCTCACTACCAAAACAAATATTTCACATATGTTCCTAGAACTAGCATTATTTAATTGCCTATCGAAGCAGACCCACATTTAGCAGACCAGGCATTTAACAGCTGTTCAGAGCACAGTCAATAGAATGATCTTGGGCTTGAGAAGCCAAAAAATATCACCTCTGAAGATCTTGCTGTAAAAATCCCATTTAAAGAAATCCAAACACATTGGTCATTTAAAAAAAATTCAATCTATGCGTGCCTCTATACAAAGTGGAAGAGTCGCTTATAGGAAAAAAATAAGACATTACGTGGAACTTGATCATTTTACACCAAGTGCTGGATCCAGCAGGTAGAAGCTGATGCGGAATGATTAGTAGACGATAAAAGAGATCTTTAGAAAAAAAGACACAACAGAAGAGGCTTTCTGTAAAGATCCTAATTACACTAGACTGTTACAGTTGAGAAAATGAAGATATAAGAAATGACAAGAGAAAATCACTTCGTATATCAAGTAGAACGTTGTTTCAAGACAGGTCGTCAAGACTCGTCCGACAATGAACTTAATAAAAGCTGGGACAAAAAGGGTCAACCATCACCAGGTAGATCAGGAAGAGCAATATGGGAATACTACTTTGCGTTGAAACGCTTCAGTCATGCGGTAACTTTGTTAACCTTAATTGGATTCGAGTACTTATAACAACAAGTCAAGTTGCGATGAACTCAGAGATGTGGAAAGTCGACATGGAACAAGTTAAGGTTTAGCAAACATCAAAACTATACATGGTGTGATGGGCTAGCCAAACATCATGACCTAATTTAGTGGCCTTAGATACCGAGCTGGATTAGTGAATAGCTCAAAAAGTTAGACCAAGTTAGGGAAATAACTAAATACGCACTTTTCATAGTGACCGTTTAAGTGGAGAAGCTATGAAGTCAACTAGCATGACGTACACACACTGATCATGAATTGTTAAACCGGAGTGACAAGGACCTAGTCGGAGATGAGGAACACAACGTGCAACTGCAATGCGAACACCGCCGATTGGAAGGAGGCTCTTTTTGTTACGGGCTTGTATAAATATTTTTTTGGATAAAGTCAGGATGATCTCGAAATCATTTCAGAACTGGCTCAATGCACGAGTCACTTGACTTTTCAGTGAGCGAGTCTGATCATTCTTAAATCAACTGCCGACGGAGGTGAGATTCGTCAACTCACTTCATATGAATTGTCGAAATAAATATTGACTTATGACACATAAAAACAGGGAAAAAGGACCACTTCGTTGCCCAACATATAGCGTATTGCGAGGGGTTGGGCAGGGTTAAACAGACCTTACAATATGGCCATCGGATGGTATGCCGAGTTCGGGTGAAACCGGGCTCCAAATAATATTGAGGGCTACAAGGTATACAATGCCAAAATAGCACGCTATTTATGATTGCAGCTTCAGTGGATTTAAATTTTACTTTACAAAGTTGGGTTGTTGACTAAGGATATGATGGTCACAAGATAAGGTATTAGTTACACAGTTCCTCGATTTAATAAATCGCACTCACTTATAGGGAACAAACATGCTCACTTATAGGAAACAAGCAAGGTTTCAAATTCTCTATGCGGGTCGTAATTAGTTACTTGTAGCAACCACAATACAGCATTTCGTCGGATAGACTATAAAAATTATTTTAGACGTAATGCGCTTTTAGGAATGCTTAATTTAAATCAGTAAACACATCTATTTCAATACGCTGATGATTCCTCGAGGGTTCAAAGAGATCAATGCTGCTGTCAATCGAAAAAATAGACATGAAAGGCCATTTGAGTAAAGAGGCAAACAAAAAGACCTGTCCTTTTCTAAATTGCAAGGTGGGGGACCATCAAAAACCATTATCTTAAGAGAGAAGACGAGAATTTGAAGATGCAGGAAATTTAGATGAACTATGAGTGCAAATAGTGTCCAAAGTTACCCCATTAAGAAATAAGCACGAGATTTTCGGCTAAATAAAGCCATAAATAATTTTTATTATAATCTAAGAATTGTCGATAACTTGAGGAATAATAGAAATCGGCTGTTGATTTTCAGTCAAATGAGGAGTAGCTAGAATGCCTGAGTCATTTGATGAGATGGCAGAGTTAGAAAATTCTTTATAAAATGAACTACTTACGATAAGAGACTTTTCCCAAAGCACTAGATATAGAGCGATTAGGAACATGATCAGTCCATGACCAGCATCACCAAACATCACAGCAAAGAGGAAGGGAAAGGTAACGACAGAGAAGAGACCTGGGTTGACTTCTCGATATCTAGCAACTCCATAGGCATCAACCATGTTCTGAAAAGCAGCAGTGAACTTATTCACTCGATGGAAGGTGGGTGGCTGTTCACTGGTATGCAGGCGATTGAGAATGGGCTGAAGACTTGAGTTAGATAGCTCCATGCCTCTTCGTAAAGCCATTTGAACCATGTCAAGATCCGACACTGCAGACCAGCATTCACCAATCATACACTTGGTAGTCACGTCGAGATTAAAGAGATTCAAAGCGTGATACACTGACTTCATTTTGTAGACCTTGTAGAACCACTCGCGCAGGTTTTCAGAGGCAGACTCAAGGACACGGGCACGATGCTCGGTGGTGCGGTTGAGAACGACTTGTAGATCCTCCCGACGACTGGTAACGTCCAGTAGCATTGCTTGACGTTTCTCTTGAGTGTCCGGGCAGGTGAATATTGTTGCATGGAAGCTAGAATACGTGAGCACAATTTGTGAAAGTACCTGTAAATTAAAGCAGTAGCAACCATGACAGGCAATGAATGTGTCATAATCCACTGGGAGTTGATGGTGTGAATTACTTTTCAAATAGATCGATAGCGAATAAATTGTGTGCGCAAAAAAATAAAATTGCAGGGCACGAACTACACAGATCAAAATAGGTGCGCACATATATATACATATACAACTTACCCATCACAAATTTTTTCCACGCGTGATCGAAGTTGTTCGCCTTGGAAGAAGATGAGAAACATGCATTTATCAAGAAATTCGCCCTGTCGAATTAAAAGGTGGAACAGATATATTTTGATTGTAGGCCTTGTGAAATGGCAATGAACAAAGAAATATGACGTACTGTAGAAGGATCTTCGATACCTTCGAGATCAGCATATCGAAGGAAAACGTTTCCATGACAAACACGCCAAAGCATTCTCTCGAAACTCGCGGAACGATCTCGTAGTATTGTGCCAGCCACAAAGCTGAGAAAAAAGATTGAAATAACTAACACACTGAAAGCAGTTGTTAGATATAACAAAGAGGGAATACTTTAAGGGCACGAAAATTGAGTGAACGCTACGACAGCGAGTTATAGAACCTAGAATGAACTCACTCAATATGATGACTTCTGTATGTAGTAGAAGTGTTAAGACCACCCCGACGAAACCCAACGTCGAAATCATCCGATTGAGGCACCATTTCTATGTAGCTACAAACCCATCAATGACACATACGGCATAACGAAAAGTGTAGCGAGATGGTAAAATGAACGAAAGCAGAAAGAAGGCGAAAGCGATAAGAGGATTTGTCAATCAGCAGCCAGAGTAGCGTAACAGCAAATTATGAGAATAAAACACGGCATGTCGGCCTTACCCGTGGGATTCGCGGACGTCAGGAACTTCAACCAGCACATCTTCAGCTCCAGTGATGCTGGTGTTCATTTCATAAACGTCCTAAACTCAATAAACAAGAAATTCTAAACACCAAGGAAATTAATCAATGAATTAACCAAATAAGAGATAAGTGTACTTCTTCGAGCATAATTTGAGCCCGACGAAGGACCATTTTAAGTTCGGTTAATTCCATGTAGGTCTTTTTCAAATGCTCCAGATTGAAAGTGACCTCCCTTAACTCATTATCTAGTTTGTCCAGAGTCGTCTCCAGTTCTAACATTTCTCTCGGTGGTGGAGCTTCAGGCATCTCATCCGGTTCAAAGATGGAAATTTTGCATTTCTCACATTCTCCCTCAAGGCAACCTAAGAAATTACGTAATTGAAATAACAATTACGTAATTTGCGCTCCATTTCATCGCACCTGCGCACCTCATCGACGAATTTACGCTGGAAAGCATTGACATCGGGTATTGTCTAAAGACAATAATGAGTAAAACGATCTCACGTCGCGAAATTGAACAACTCCTAGTTCTGCCAACTGAGCGATACAGTTGTAAGCGGAATCTGTATGTAATATGAGCTGCGAAAGTTGCATGTCTTCAGACCGAAATATCGATCCCATGTTTAGGCCACGGACCACCCCAAGTAGGGTACGGAGAACTTTCTTAGTAATGTGCCTTCAAGCAATGATTAGATAAACAAAGCATCTAATTCTGATGACTTATTGTCACTAAAGCAGCAGTTTCATTTAATCTAATTAGGAAATAAACTTATAAATTATTACTGTTGCATAAATTTATACTTACTATTGTTTCAAATACTCTCTCAAACGTAATGCTTAATTTATTTTGTCCCTTGACACTGTTTAGTATAAACTGCCGTTTCTTTCATTTTAGACTTCTAGAAGCGTTAATAAATATCTTTGATGTGACGACAGCCGATTTGAATGTTTGAGAGGTAAATACAAATCTTTACCACGTACTGATATGGTTCTCTAATATCTTATTGACACGCGCTTCACCGAGAACGCAATTTCTATTGCGCTAAACAACGGAGGAACCCTCGATATAAACATCATATTAGAATCAATTTCAGTGGAAATTCGCTATTATTGAAGAGTTTTGCTAGGGTCCCATTATATGGCGTCATAATTCTTTATGAGAATTATTTTAAAGGAGAATAGAGGAACTAGGCCCAGTATTTGGTTGTGTACATCTGCATGATCTCTTTGACAGCACAGAGGCTCGGCGAAGTTTACCCTGGAATAGAACCTTTTATAGGGTTCGTAATTTTAACGTAATTAAATTTTGTTCCAAGCACATCTACCTCTCTACTTTAAAACCTTTCATAAATTTTGGGCACTATAATTCATCCATGTATCATGAATTAGCGGCTGATTCAGCTTAATTTGCCTTCTTTGCCAAGTCTATAATCTGAATTTCAATTACGTGCTTTAAATCTCACGTTCACTTCATATTGACGGAAATGTTTTATATTAGTAGAAATAGCAGAGGCATCTACTCTTCCTGATTGATCACTTTTCAATGCACACATTAATTTCGAACTTTATGGAGGCTGCCACATCAATCTACACATGTTGTCATGGGCTTTCTTTCAGTAGGACATGACCTTCACATAAAAAAGAGCAAAAGATTGCCTCGGCAGCCACCTCAATAAATATCCTCATCACCTCTTGGCCATGAATCTCATACACCGAGCGTTAATTGTCAATAGACTAAGCCTAATGAGTTGATGATCAATAGTTTTATAAGGTGCGAGTGACCGCCAATTCAACCAACAGAGATCATATGATCCTCGAGTACCCTACAAAATTTTTTCAGCCATCAACCCTCAGCATTGGAAAGAAAAAGATCTTATTAAGAAACTTTGAATTGCTGCTAGATTCTCTCGCCTTATCAGGTGTTTTTAAACGTTTGATTGAACTTACGAATTCATATCTTCTCGGACGATGAGACCCAATTCATCATCTGGCTGATAAGAATTCCGCCTATTTCATTTGCGAATTAAGACAATCCAGCAAAGTTAAGTAACGATGTGCTCAAAGAAAGGCAGCTATCCCATGAACAATAACATACCTTTTAACGGGAGGAAAATCAGACAAATTCAATATCTTTATGAAATTAAATTGTTAAAATCTGCGAACATACTATCGCATTGCAGAAGAGACCATTTGTACTTAAAATATACCATGAAATATAATTATTTGCAAAAACATACATTTCTAGTAATTTAATAAATGCAATGCAATTAGAGAAAGGGAATATGAATAGCTGTATTCATTCCTATCTCTCCAAATAGAATCTGATTTACTGAATTTACAGCTCTAGCAGTCTGTGAGATCAAAAATCACTATTGTCAACAAAATAAATGAATTTAAGTTGATGCTAATAAAATTACTTAATTTCACTGCACTTTAGACCTAAAGTGATATGGATCAATTACAGCCAGTATTGCCCACAGGTAGTATATAATTAATTTTTACTTTTTATCGAGAAACGTGGTTATGTTGTTTTATTGCTTTGTGTCAATGATCAAATGTATAAAATTATCAGGGTTAAATGTTTTGATTGGCAATGGGACCGTAGATTAGTTTGACAGAACGATTTTAGTAACACAGATAGATGAAATGGACAAAAATGATAAAATGAAGGAATCTGTCAAAGTTGTTGTTAGATGTCGACCAATGAATAGGAAAGAAATTGAGTCTGGTTATGGATGGTTTGTCAATAACTTGAGTTAAGTAAATTAAGCTGCGTTCATGTTGATGAATTAAATAAAAGCTTAGAAGTTAAGTCATTTAGAGATGGCTCACTTAGTGGTTCTTCGGTTTACACGTTCGATGCTGTTTACGGTCCATCGTAAGTGTTTGTCATTGGTAAAAAGGATTCAGTTCAACACAGAAAAAACTCTATGAAAATTCATTCTTCGATATCGTACAAAGCGTTCTTTTGGGTTTTAATGGAACAATACTTGCATATGGCCAAACTGGCACTGGAAAAACTTTTACGATTCAAGGTTCTTTCACGGTTTAGATATATCTGATTTTTTCAGGCGAAAGAGACAATCTTGAACTTCGCGGTCTTATGCCCAATTCATTTGATCACATATTCGATTACGTAGATAAGTCCAGATCCACTCAGTTTCTCGTACGCGCCAGTTATTTGGAAATATATAAAGAAGAGATTCGTGACATCCTGAAGAAAGGTTCTGCAAGACGACTTGAGATTAAAGAAAGGCCTGATCGAGGAGTTTATATTCGGGTTGGAATTTCTCTTTTCTCATTTTGTTTAGGACCTTTCAACGGTGTTGACGAAAAATGCCAAGGAGCTTGAAGAGGTAATGAATACGGGCATTAATAATCGATCTGTTGGGTATGGCCTTTTTCTTTTGATTATCAATACTTTTTTTATAAAGAGCCACAAATATGAACGAACAGAGCTCAAGATCACATGCAATTTTCATTTTGACAATTGAGAGTTGTGAAGTAGGTTCAGATTTCGATGAACAATACCTGTTTTCCAGGTCGATTCAAATGGCCGAAGCCATATTCGAGTTGGAAAACTTAACTTAGTCGATTTGGCTGGCAGCGAACGTCAAGACAAGAGCCAGTCGGAGGTTGAATTCCTGCTTTTTTGATATAATTTTTATAGGGAGAACGTTTCAAAGAAGCTGCGAAGATCAATATGGGCTTATCAACCCTTGGAAATGTTATATCAGCTCTTGTCGATGATAGATGCAGTCATATACCTTACAGAGACTCGAAGTTAACGAGGTTGCTTCAGGGTGGGTTTAAGTCCATCTGTCAAGCCTTTCTTTTAGATTCTTTGGGTGGAAACGCAAAGACGGTTATGGTGGCGAATATTGGACCGTCCTTTTACAACTATGACGAGACCATCAGCACGCTAAGGTATGCCAGTCGAGTAAAGAATATCAAGAATACGCCCAAGATCAATAGCGATTTGAAGGATGCTCTACTTCAGCAATATCATGAGAAAATTGTACAATTAAAACAGATACTTGGTGCCCGGAATAAACCGCAAATGTACCTGAAAGAAGGCGAAAGTGAAGGAGGTTCGTTTATATCTTTTGTGGCCCATTTTTCAAGAGCTTACGCAACACAATACAGTTGAGAGCTTCATGCAATTATACCCAAGGTCCTCAAATCAACTAGGGTGGCATGGCGATTTCTTAGTGATTTCAATAATTCATTTTTTTTTACAAATTGATCAGATTTTATTTGCGTTGGTATTATAGGAAAGGTTTGCTCATCACTGTCATTGGTTGGCCACATACGAATGACTGTACTTTAACGTCATAAATATTCGATTTAAAGTTTTATTCATTCTTTTGACAGATTACATTTGAAAAAAATGTTTGACTTACTTGAAAAACTAAATTTTATTCATTTTTATTGTTCTTGGGACTCCATTGTGATCATCTCCATTCGGAGTTGCCTTTCATTGAAAAATTAAAGGGGTTCTTAATGGTGTCTCTTTGTGGATTTTGAATCGAACACCTGCTTAATGTTCGAAGGGATTAACTTTCTGAAAATCATTCCTCTGGCGTTTAGGCTTCGAATTTCTTCTTGCTATTCCTATTCAGTAAGTGAAGCAAGCCCTTGAGAATTTTCTTGTCGGAATGTCAGATTCTGTCACGCTTACCTCTATGTCCTGGGATTATTCTTTCGCGTGTTATCATTAAGTTTGGCTGCTGTCTCGTATTTCCTGATTGCGATTTAATCGCAATTTCTAACATTGATAGCTAAACGCTAAGGGAGCTTGTCGATTTTTTGAAAACCCTGAATACTCATATTTGTTAGAATGAATGCTGCAACTTGTGGTTGAATTGGCCCAGTCTTCTACTGGCTCTCACGCGCAACTTCACGTTTGGATGGCAGAAATTCTTAAAAAAGAACCGCTTTCTAGTTGTGCTGTCTTAGGCTGAGGTATAAACTATAATATGTCTCATTATCCCCCAAATCATTCCCAGAGACATAAAGAAAAATAAAGAGCTCTTATCATAGCCTTGTCATTGTAACAGTTGATTGATATGGTGCACTAAGGTTGTTGAATCCTAAAGTATGATTCCAGTTGGGCTTAATTTCACCCGCATCTCTAGTGATTTGAAAGGGAGGTAGTCAAATTGCTATTACAGCTGGAGAATAAGTGATTCTTTAAACTATGCCAATCCTTTTCAGCTCCAAAAATGTGCTTTGTTTTTGAACATCGTTATCCGCTTCGCTCTACCAGCGTCTCCGAAGTTGGATCTTCTGGTGATTTCACATTGGCTGAGGCCAAATATTCATGATACGATCGTGCTCTATAACAACAAAAAAGCCTGAATTACTGGCTAGTTCTAAATCATCTGAAGTATTCAATTCGTATTCGTATACCTCAGCGAATTTTAGTGAGTTATTCTATTGATGAACAACTAGAAGGTGGCAGTACAAAACAATGTCTAACTAGGGTTGGTAAGGTAACGAATAGGTCTTTTTTTCTCTTAAGATTTGATCACATTCAGAATTGACATACCTCTTGAAATAAAATTTACACCCCTTCCAGGAGCCCAGGAATCAGACAACAGCGAAGATCATACAAGAGCTCGAGACGCTTACCTTAAAGAACAGCAAGAAAAACTGGCTATTGAAAAAGAGAGGATAATAAACGATCAGACAATGGTTGCTGAAGAGAAGGCTCGTCTTCTTGAAGAGCTGAAGGTTCTCTAAATTTTTTAGCCTTATTTCTATTGACAGTCGATAATGGGCTCCAGTAAACAATTAAGTTAGTCGTCTAACTTTGACCATAATTTTCAAGTTAATTTATATTCACGGGTGATACAGCAATGAGTTCACCTTGTAACAATCATTTACCTTTGTAGGATAAAGATAAGCGAATCTACACGGAGCTAGCTCAGACCGCGGAATTAGAAGCAAGGCTGCGAGACCTTGAAGCGAAACTACTCGGCGGAGGTGGTGTGGAGGCAGGAGTTGCTGCAGTGGAAGCCCAGATGCGAACGCAAGATGAAACCCTGGCACAGCACAAGAAACGCCTTGCTGAACATCAGCGCCGAGAGCACCTAATGCGTCGACGTGTTCGTGCCGAAATGGATAATGTCTCAACACTGCAGGAGGGCTTCTCATCTCTCCAACAGGAAATTGATGTGTACACGTCAAAACTCAAAAAGTTGTTTGATCGCATCCAGGTAGGGTCCTGATCGTGGTTTCGAATATCAGTTGTTGCCAAAGTTCATATTGTAGAAAGGTAACTTTTAATGCTTATCATGCGAAAATGAAGGCATCTTACTGACAAGCACTGACCGGAGTGGGCGGTCATTCCGCGCACTTGATGTGCAATGATGGACTTCAAGCTCGTGTTTTCTGCTGTACTAATATCAACCTTGATATTCATAGCGAATTATACTTAAATTGGTTAAGTAGGTATGAAAAAAAGAAGTTAGCAAACACGAATGCAACTTTTAGAGAACAAAGCAAGAAATCAGAGACATTCAAGATATAAACATCACAGAAAGGCAAAAACAGGAGCAAATTCAAGAACAGTTGATGAAGGACATAAAGCTGAATCAATTAATTCTGGACAACTTCATACCACTGGAGGAGCAAAAGAAAATTGAGGATCGTGCCAGTTTTGATTGTGAAAAGGGAACATGGAATCTCAAGCCTCTGTGAGTCTACTGACTTTACAGTCTAATTTAGGGGTGCTCCAGTTTAAAAATTTGGATGCCCATTCTGTCACAGAAATATGACTACACCACGGTGGTCTGTTAGAAGCGGTAGCGAATGTGCAGGGTCATGACCTACATAAATTATCTTACATTAATTCGCCAGTCTCAGGAGGCACACGATGTGCCCGACTCTCAGTCTTCTCCACCAGCGAAACTGCGGGTGTAGATTTAGTCTTGACTCTGGTTACTGAGTCTTTGAACTAGTTTTACGCGAGCTTTGACCCTTGTTGGTTTTGGTGATACATATAACAACCGTAGATGTGATTTCATAATAGTGTAATAACGCCTCCAATTCTATAAAAAAAATTAATTTAAAACAATATGTCGGGAAGATGACTTATTGCAGATATTATCTTGTTATAACTCTATTTATTTAGACAACCCTCTTTTAAAATATTACTAATTTGGTCATAAGGATTAAAAAGTCCAATTTAAGTAAGAACTGACAAGCCAAAATTAACTGATATCCTCTAAAACAACTGTTTGGTTCGTCCCTCTTTTGTGAGTTCTTCGAAATAAATAGTCAAGTTTTTTGACAAAGCTGGGTTCTTCTTCCTTACCATTGTTTTAAATTGGCTGAAGCTTAGCCTTAAATTTTCACAAAATGAGTGAGAATAGGCAATTGAAAATATAAAGCGCGGAACGTGAGTATTAGAATAGCGCCTTCTTTTAAATCCTCGAAATGAATGCAAGCAGCTTTTATTTGTGGATAATCGTACATTTGTTCATCATCTACCTGGAATTCAGTTTGATCATTTGTCGGATTCAGTTCCTTGCATGAATATTGACCACTTTAGCTGGTAGCACTTCCTCTCATAGACAGACGGATTTACTCATTTCATTCTCAGCTATTTCATTTTTACTTTTGACTTTGTACTAATGAACGGGAGAGTAGTCTGAATTTTAATAAACATGTCAAGTAACTGCATCCCATACAGTTTTTCGGCTTTATTACCGTTAGTCGAACCATTGGACTGGAGAGCCCAGATAGAGCAATTTTTCCTACGACACTTTTTCAGATTTGGCTTGAAAGCAAGATCATCCCACGAAGATCGCGTGATTTGGCCAAAAATTCTTATTCGTTAGTTGATATTTGCCCTACCAGACCTTTGCCCTGAGTCCGTGGTTTCTCTTCAACAAAATCTCTGCAAAACGATTTTTCGAATATACCAATTGGCTCGTGAAATAACATTTCTTTGGGTACTTCCGCCGCTTAACCTTCTGGTTTCGAGAATCTAATTTCACTCCTCTTTGTTTTGGTTGGCAGTAACAGTAGAAGTTGTCAAGGTTGTCCAACGGCTTAACTCATCGGGTCTGTGCACTTGCTGTACTCCCGCTACCTGAATAGGCCCTTTATTTGGCGCTGAAATATATCGGTTTAGTCACGGTTGAGAGAGATGTGCGCTAGCACTGCCCGAAACAGCTGCTTTTAAAGGCTCCAGAGGGAAAACAGTGAACAGAAAGCCTATCAGTCTTCCATTGCTTTCCATTTTAATAGTAATTAATGCTCTGCGAATCGCGGGAGTGACTTGTATTTCTATCATCGTGGATTCTGGGTAATTATAAACAGACGATTTTAAAAACAATGCAGTGCTGGCTTAAAGATAATCTACCGTGTTCCCAAAAAACTAAATCTTATGTTGAATGGGCTGTACTCTAGGTCTCCATTTAAATCATTCCGGGTGGATTTATCCATAACCATTTGTGTCGAAGCCCCAAATCCCTCTTTTTTTAGAGAAATTTCATGCTTCGTTGAATGAAATCGAGCTCTTTCTTGTCCTCATAGTTTGTACGTTCGAAGTATGGCTTTTAAATTTCGGGGATAAACAAGTCGCCTATAAAACTAATAAGCATACTTAACTCAAAAATCTCGAACGTTTGGATCTAGATGATCCACCATCGATGTGCAAAATCGATGAAGTAACTTTGATTTGTTTTGCCAAAGTGGAAAATACGATGGAATAACTCGACCAAAGGACTTGCTTTCTTTGATGTCTAATGTGCCTCCCTCTAGAAATAGCATAAAATTGCTTTTTTTAGTGTGGTTCAGCTTGGTAAACTCGAGACGAAACGACTAATAGGAAAAGATCACATAATGGATAGTACTCCACAACTCCAAATTTATATTTATTTATATTTTTTGGTCCTTTTGAATTTGATTTGCTTTACTTGCCCTGATTTTAAGGAACCGTCGCCCACCAAATTAGCCGAATTAAATTGCCCTCCTTCTACTATAGGCTCCTCCGAAACCTCGTCAAAACGAATTCGCTTAATTAGATTAAGATATTCCAGACGCCAGCATTACTTTTCAAACATTTCGGATGGGAAAGCTTCTGTTTGAGTTTCCACCGTTGATATCGTGTTTATGAGCTATGCAGCTCAATCTAATTGAGGCTTAAGAGGGGAGAGGATTGCTTCTAGGCGATGCCCTGAGTGGAAATGGTCGAAAGTTGTGCTGAATACTTGAAGCTTGTATCTTTATATTTCCAGTGGTCTTAAGTACCAGACTGAAGCTGGCTGAATTTCTGGCGACATTTAGCAGACCTGAAACATTCTAAGTGAACGTGATCGACTAAAGTTATTTTTATCGACTATGCTATTTCTTAGCCAGCCCCTCACTTAAATCTCGGTGGTATTACCTTCGATAGATATCCAAATATGGTCTCAAATTTCGTAAAATTAGTCCTTCAGTCATTCAGTATGAACTTACCCTTGAAACAAAGCCAACACAAGATGCACGTCAAACTAGCTAGTTTTCTAGAGCGAGGAGCCGAAATATTAGATCACTGGTGCTCACCTACGGTTGAGTACATTTGCAAGTTAATTCAACTTTAGGGGTTCTAGGATCCCTTTCTACTCTTTTGAAGATTTCATGGTTTAAGCTTTGATTTGTCAAGTTAAAGATGTGGCAATCGGGCTCTTTTCGACTGTTCTCGACAAGTTCCTGGTGTAGGGAGGGACCTTACCACTGTGCTTGGCAGATTAAAGTCATGATTATGGAAAGATATATCTTTGGCGCATGTAAGCAAACGCTTGCGCGTTTTTTTCCGGTAGTTTTTCACTGTGGATTGAATAAAGAACTAAATTCTGGATATATACTTTTTCTAAAATTAGTCACACTAGGACCCCCACCTAGACTGAACGCAGTGGAGGAGAAGGGATGTCGAAAACAGAAAAAGTATTTGGTTGGATACGTAATTCAAGCGAGTACTTCCCATTTATTATCCATTTGGTCTTTGTCTTATAGAGCGATAAGGGTATAGTGGTATATGCTAATTGTAGTGAGGTGGATGTTACTCCTGCTGCCATGAAGAACAAAAGCTTCTAGTCTAAAGACTTATTGTTTGTAAGTGGAATCATTAACTCTTCTCTTAACGCTAAGGAAAATGTTTGTGAAATCTACCATCTTTACTACATTAATATTGGCTCATGGTTTACCGTTTTCTGAATAGTCCATGTTACCTGCATGAGGGATATAGGCAGACCCTGGGGTAAATACAAAAGAGAAGACTCATTTATTTAGGCAGCTTACGAAAATTACATATTCCTGGAGAAAGACTGGCCGGATTAGAAATTCGAAGAGTAAGTCAGGAAAAGATTACATAATCGATGACTTGAAGGAGTCACGGATATCACAGTTTTGACGATTTTATGATCATACCTAATCGGCTTGGGGCAGAAAGGAATGAAAGCGAATAAACTGTTGTTTTTGTAATTAGAAAGCAGGTGCAGGAAGAAATGAAGACTGCAGTAGTTTTATGTATTTAAAAAAACGCTATTAAAAAATAGATCAACATCAGCGCCTGGAATTAATTTGCAAGCACGAAGGCAGTGTGCAGATCATCCCTACAATATATTTTATTATTAATACTTTTACTTCGCACCATCTAATGAAAGGATGATAGAATGCAGTTTAATTCTATGCATTGCCTTCATGTCTGCTTCAATAAAGAGGCTTGTCGGGTTCCACTTTTCATGATTTCAAGCGCCCAAGTCTATGTCAATGGTTGGGTTTGGACCCATTTGATTCTCAGTTATCGATGAATAGTACCGCAGTGGAACATAAAGCTTCATTTAGTCTTTTTCATTTGCTCTGGCCAGTCGTTTTTTCTTGCTGCGGCTCCTTTGGATAGCCCTGGGAACCTCGACCGTTTCATTTGCAATTTCCCTTTAAGGTCCGCCTTTAAATAGGTAATCTTTCTACCTGGCACCAATATCCGTGTCACTTTTTTTCCCATGCCCATTCGTGTGCGAAGTCGAGGTGCCGGTTCGAGTATGATTTTTCTCGTACATTCGTAACATTTCTCACATTTACAGTAGGTAAGCGATACGAGTCTACCTAAGGTTCCTTGCGAATTCAATAGCGGTCTCTATGTTAATTTCTGATTTTAAATAGGGTGACCTGAAACAATATAATGGCGGCCTTTTTGGTCATTTTGGATTTGACCCTCGGATCCGTAGGCTGATTTTTATGCACTCAGAGCAAATTGAGTAAAAAACTTGGATTTCTGTTTGCGGAACTCAAGTCCAGAAAGGTCCATATCAAGGACTGGTTGGAGGTTTGTGTGGACCCAATCTTTAGAACGAAAAACCCTTCTCCCGTGCCTTAACTTCGTTCTTTACCAGAATTGTCCCCCATCAACCAGCTGACTCACCACTGCATTCCCTTCACCTGTATTTTGACAGTTCTTCCATCAAATCAGCTAATTTATTCATGGGGTTTCCCAGATTTACGGTCTCTCATATTGGCCAAACAACTTTTATATATGGTCAATCATTCTACTATCATTTAAAGGCCGATTTAGCAGAACCAGTGGGTTTTACCGCTTTTCTGCTCAAAGATTTCCAATCACCAATCCTAGGAAGTACAAATAATACACCAGAGCACCATTATGATGGCTGCACAGAGCAATAGATTTCCACTAACAAAGTCTTTGGGTAATCTTTATACAAATATAATCAGATGTTGCTTCGAAAAGAGGTTATACTCCGGCAGAAAATATGTACAACTTTTATTTAGCCAACAGGTTGACTTTGTATTTCTGCAGTACAGTCCCCACCTGAAAGGTATCTGCGCAATCATTGCCACAAATCAAATACCCTTAATTTTTTTCACGATTTTCGCAAGTGATGATCAGTTTTCGAGGGCGTTTGTAATTCATCACCCTTGGGTGATATTTTCTGCAACTCATACTGGATAGCCCAAGCTCACCTTTTTTAATGTCTTCGCCTATTTGTCGCTTAGTAAATGTGGGCAAACCATGTTTAGTGTATCAATGATTGGTGAAAAATTTGCACGTCTTCGGTGTCTTATCACAATTTAGATTAGGGTAGGTGTTGGGGATTTGCCAGATTCAATAGAAGGATCTAGATTCTGATTTTTCAGGAACTAGGGCTGGTGTTTAACTCACAAACTTACTTTATACAGACAAAACTCGCCCTAAAAGTGCTAGATTCTTAGAGTCAGATGCTTTGCAAATAAAGCTATTACTTTTTCCTTACGAGACCTGCAACTACAACTGCAAACTACTACCCACCATCTTGCCTCGGTCTACGTCGGCCGATGTGCCGATACGCCCGCTTGGAAGCGCGATTCGGTCCAAGTATGCGATACTGCTGGAAGAATATTCTTCACCTCGATCTTATGCCTCTACAAAGATCAACGATGGACTATGAACTGCCTGAAGTGGCTCCACAAATTGTTGCGGCCCTCGAAACCGCTTTGCAGGATGAGGAGGACTTGGAACTTGATGGAAGGTTAATTTCAATTTGTTATTGAACTGTTGTTCGTTATTATTACCTTTTATTTTTATATATTAGTTGAGTCTGCCACGAAATCGGTCGAAGAAAGCAATATCCTCTGGTGTTACAAAATAGTTTCTCGTTTCCATAGTAAACATGAATATCTTTTATGTGTTCTCTCTTAAGCGGTTTACAGCATAGAGACGCTAACTTCAGCAATCATCCTGGCAATTATTAGCCTTTCATTTGGCCAAATTGATTGTCATCTGCCTGTCATTCCCTGCTATGTATCTCAGTTCATTGTATTCAAATAGTCTTTTATAAGCAGTTCTCCTTCACTCCTACCAGAATTTCAGAGTAGATGTTCTCTGCCTCAGCCGGTCAGTTACCGAATCTGCGCCAATAGAAAACAAAAATTAATTTACTTCATTGGGAATATTTGTCGCTGTTGCCACCTAGTTCGTAAAGTTGCTGCTCCTTCAACTCAGACATTTCGTTGCCTGTCACTTCTTTTAGACACTCAAGCCCGACTAGACCACCTCTTGCGACACACTGCTGGGACTTTTAAGAAAACCGCTGTTACTCTCATGCCACCACTGGGACTGATTTTCAACGAACGAACTTTCGAGTTGATAGATGATGAATTTAATCCATGACCACGGGTTGAGTTCCCTTCCTTTGGAACATTGTTATCCAATATTAGCATTCGTTTGAGCTTTTATAACTAATTAAATGCTTGCAGAAACCTACCTTTCTACTATCGGTAATATCTACACGCAGACCCCTATTATTTTAAATGAAAGATAAAACAAATGAAAGTCGGGGACCTAATAGCAGCCTATTTCATTTCCGTGCATGCTTTTTTCCACTTTATTTTACTCACTTGGCTTGTTTTTTTTTTTATTTTTTTAATTTTTCTCACCATCTATTAGGGCAAGTCCCAAGGACTCATTGGGGGTACAACAGAAGTACAAATAGCTTTTATAGCAATTCAGCACAACAGTTAACACAGAACATTAAAACGTTTGTTGACGTCTTCGTTTGTCTGGTCTCTTCTCTGGCTGAGCTTCGACGAGCCACCTCGTCCGAATTCGTCCGTCTTCAAATCTCCTCCAGAAATCAACATTCTGGCGGAGATTCTATTCATAGCTACATGCACGTGCTTTCCATACTCCAGTTTGAGACCAAAAATCCGGTTATTTACATCGTGCCTCGTTTACCAAGCCGTAAGAAGTTGTACTTCTGCTGGCATAATCTAATTTTATACATCCGGAGGGTGATTAGTCCCATCCGGCCGCCCCTCTCATTAGCCCCCAGAGTTGTCCCTGGGGTTACCGATGGTTACCACGAGGATGTTGAGAGTAGGTTTGACCATTACTTGGTTTGGTAACATGTTTTGGGAACTAAATCCTCATTTCTTAAACTCATTGTCTTAACTCAGAAACTTGAGTAGGGCTTCTTCGACAGATGTCTTTTCAGAGATTCAAGGTTAATAGAGCCCTTTGGTATCTCGACAAATTTGCGGGCACACTGGAGTTCTTATCAGTCGAATTCATTTACTGGTAATTCACATGAAAACTTCACCGATATTCCCTCTTGGTGTATTTTTTGATGTCCTGCCGGCTTGCTGTTCACCATCGCTCCCAGTTCCTGTAAAGCTCGATTCTGTCTCCCTTTCACTGACCATGCGTTGATAACGTGTGGCTGATCAGGATGGCTGCAGCAATGTTGAATATTTTAATAAATTTCCATCTACATTACGCCAAAGCATCAAGTCAAATTAACGTCTACATTCGCTGAGGTGCATTTCATTGATGCCTTGATTTTCCTTGTTGTCGACATGAGTCTGCTCAGTCAGAATGATGATTTTGGACATTAATTCCGAGATAACTGGATCTAGAATGCCTGAAGAATCGAATGATTCATTCCCAAAATATAGCAGGCTTTAGGCTTTCATATTTCGAAACTTGCCGATTGTATTTCAAACTGAAATTTCACTGCTTTCATTTCATTTCTTCTTGTAGGCGAATTTTATTTAAGCGAATATCAAGAAGTCAGGAATATAAAGAAAGATTGTTCAAACTGCACAGGAGAGAAGAATTTTTCGTGTGAATCTTGAACCTTTTAGCTCGGAGGCGTTGCCTTGTTTGTTTTCCTAGTACCTACTTTCGATGTTACACAATTTATTCAACTGCCAAACAACAGCTGTCCTATATCTATACTGTTATCTGAGCGCACTAGTGTCCCATACGTTACACTTGGAACCATTCAGTAATCGGCCAACTCGCTATTCAATTCCCCAAAAGAGTCTGTAAAGACTGTCCTTTTATGTTGACTTTATGTGCGGAATGCCCCGTTCTGTTCAATTCTTACCGCATTGGACTGAATTTTGATTATTTAGACAAGAGGAGAAGATTTAGAAGTGCAAAATAATAACCTCTCAGCTGAGTGTTGGTTAGGAAAGTTCAGAGAATATCATCCGTTCCATCAACCAGTAGGAAGAAAACTGGCTCCCTTAGAAACCTCTGGTAGAACATGAAAGGAAAATTTTGAAAATTACGACCATTATCTACTGCTACTCTCTTCCGGTTAAAATAAACCTTCAGGCATTATACCTGACGTAAGATTAAGTGGGCAGTTCCTTTTCCTCTAAGAGCTGAACCGAACCATTGATGATGAAAATGGAAAGATACTTTTACTATCATGCTGATAATTGTATATTATCTGCCTTCTATTTGAACTAGAGTACGAAAACCTAAGAAGAGTAATCAATGCTTGTATTCTCAAATTGACTTTCATCGTCTCACTAGACTTTTCTGCTTGCTTGTCCGTTATCTTACCTGTTAAAATTTGTCCGGTTGCAAGGACTCTGCAGGTACTAGAATCTAGACTTCTGGCATCATTACTGTTTAAGTTACAATATCAAGCAGGTTCAGATTGCTTATACCGCTTTTTTTCCTCATTGCCCCCCATGAATACGCGAGTACTATCGCAAATAGTAGTGCGTGTCTCTTTGCCAACTTTCATTCTGTTCTGTCAATTTCAGTCCTTCAATCTTCAAAGTAAGGCCAATGAATAAGAAGGCTAAACGGCAAGTGCCTACCATTTAAAATTAAGTTTTGATTCTTTCTTTTTTGCTACTTTACCTTGATTCTTGTTCATTAGTAATTTATAACTTTTATCGTTCAACCAACGGCTCTCATAGTTTATAGGGTACAAATAATTTCTTTCAAAGCTTACACCATGCAATAGAAATTTATGACTTCACTTACGTTTTCAATTTGGTAATTAAACTTGTGATTTCAGCCTTATTTCCATAATTTTTACAAGTCAAATTAATAGTTTCGCTTACCAGCTCTGACTTGAATGCGAGTAATTTGACCGCCAAGCCGAAAAATTTATCTTCGAAATTCAATGGTCAAAGCTAAATTAGTTGTAGTTGAAATGGGCCAGTAATTTCGTCTCGCCAGAATCTGGGAATCGAAAAGCGACTTTAGGTTGCTCTTGTGGTTTGATCGGTTTAATGCGGGATATAAAACCGCCTATTCCGTTATTATTGGAATGCCACATTTATTCACAGGCTTGTAACCAGGTACCATCATTGCCGTCTAAACGGTGGGGTCTGTAAAATAGTTCACTCCGAAAGCAAAGCTCTGTGATCGAGTACTGTTATCTGTACCCTCTCAGTCTAATCTCTGAAGTTAGATGGCGTCGTATTGTCTAGGCTCATGAACTAAACTGCTCCGACCCTTACTATTCCACATTGATAGATGTTCATGAATAATATTGTCCCTTTCGACCGTCTTTTCTCTGAAACCCTGATTTTTCTTCTCGGCATCCTTTTTATTCCGACCCGTTAAAAAAACAAAGTATGGGCATTACAGATGACTTGTTAACCAACTCCGACTTCAGTCAGACTTAGAATGAAGTTCGTAGTTAGGGCCTTTTCTTATTTCATATCTTGATATTTAACTTCTTTTAGCTTTTAATTTCATATTAATCCCATTTATTGGAAGTACGACACCCACAGAGTTGGATATCCAGTGCTATCCTTACTCATATTTGCTCGAGCTACCACAGAGAATTTATGATAAAATTCTTTTTCAAAAATTGTCCATTTTTCCAAATAAAAAGAATCATCCCCCACAACAGAACGCTCGAGTTTTGCTAGGTTAGTATTTTACATACCAAAGAAGGTTGCCTGCACGATACATCCCGAATTCCCTGAAAAAGTTGATTTTCGTGCAGGCAAGATATCTACAAAGAGGCAGCAAATGCACTGCGTATTGGTGGCTACCAGAATAGGTTTAACGAATGCTACATGTTCCATTGATTACATCAATTTAATATTGCGGCATTGGAAATGGTGTCTCAGCGTCTTCAGCTGATAGTTATTCTCTATAGGTGGCGCGAGTTCCTTTCAGACGCACGTCACGGTGTTGGTGCTGTGTTTATGCAAATAGAGAAAGCTACCTTGAATATAATGTGGTAGACCTTCTATGGCTCCGCAATCCATCGTCTTAGACACACACCTGACAGCTGGACCACCTGTGAATTTCGAATAATGGGAATGTTGTAAAAGCTTTGTAATTCTCTAAACTCAAGCCTATGGTTTTATTAAAGTGTCTTTCAACGTTTATCTTGAAAAGGGAGAAAGTAATTCGATATCTTTGACTGGTTGAAGACCTTTTATTTGGCCAGCGTATTCAGTCATTTCGGTCAGATCAGTGAATAGGTACTTCTGGGTTTCGGACCCAATACATATGCTATTTCTAAAACACCAGCATGCAGTTATGATCCCCATGTATTTATAAAAAAGAGAAGTCTACAGCGATCGAAAGAATTAGATTAGGAGTGGGATTTGCAGTCGTTGGGAGCGTCGAGTCTCGTTCGGTTGCTTCCCAAGGCGTGTTTTTGTCAAAAGTCCCTTTCACTCTGGCTGTCTAAGCGTCTTAACGCCCACGACCTTTTGTTCGGAGGAAGGGTCAATCCGATCACTATTTTCGCTCCGAATGGAATAACTCGAGTGCTTTTTCAAAGTGATCTTCAGCCCAGAACTCTGTTGTCCCAGCACTTTTGAAAAGTGAAGCCGTGAAATGAAGCAGCAACATCGAAACGTGTGCATGAAGCCCTAGTTGAACTGGCGTCTGGTAAAATGTACCTTGTCTGTGTACCTACTTGATTGTCCTTCCCACTTCCCAGACCGCACTATTTTTGCTTGCTTTTAATATCCTTCGGTGCATATCGGTACGCAGATTTGAGGGTTTTGCGTATAACTCTCGATTTTTTTCTATGGAAGTCTCTGTTGATATAGTGTGACAACTTAACTCCTCATGGTATTAAGAAATAGAGCTTAACTCTGCCTCAGCTGGATGCTAGTCTTTTAACAATTGGGCTCTATGACTAATTCACACACTGCGAAAGAATCATGACCCTGAAAATTTAACAAGGTGCTGAGGAGATGGCTTTTACGAACGTTCTCAAAGGCTTCATAAAGTGAGCCTTTGTTACCGAAAATCCTCGTTCATTCAGCTACAGAGAATCGGGAATAAGGATGTATTTTGTGGTCAATAATAGTAGAAATTTGCTGGGCATTTTGAGAAGTATGGTTACTGAAATGAACAAACAAACTATAGAATAAAGGTTAGTCACTATCGTGGTCTGCAGAGGGAAGAGATTAACTTTAAGCTGACGAAGTGCCTTGAGTGACGCTGCTTTCCACAGCATAGTATAATATAATAAGCTTTCTCGGTTGATGGTTTTTATTCAACCTTAGGTCAAAACCACCGAAATACCAACTCGACTCGTTGCGTTATCCAGAGTCTCGAGGTCTGATACCCAAGTGACCAGATACTCAGGCTACTATTCCATCTTTCCCCTTCCCACTTGTTTCACTGTAAAATAAATAATTTAAGTATGACTTATTCTGACTTGTATGAATCTAGACAGACTTGTGCTACAATTTTCAGGACGTTTGATCGCTCCCAATTATGAAATATACCAGTTGATACACCAGTTGATAAAGATAAATTACTTTATTGAGAGACAGAAGCGAAAAAGGTGTTTTTTTGCTAGAGCAACAACCAGGCTAGCTGGCGGTCAACGGCTAGCAGAGCTCAAAGTCAAACGAGGCTCAATCGAATGTGCCCAGGGGTGGGGCATAGGGGATTGAGGCGACTGAGAGGCTCCTTAGAATCCGAAATCGAAAGATGAGAGCGGACGAGAAGGGGAGAGGATGTGATAGGCAAAGACTTGTACACTGAGAGGAGTTCGATAGATATTAAGAAAGGCCTGTGCGAAGCAGAGAAAAGACACAAGATTGAGTGCAAGGTTAAATGAGGGACGCAAAAGTAAAAGAAGTCGTAAAAGAGATCTGAGCAGCTTCAGGTCGGAAGGAGAGTCTTGTCAGCAGCTCCATTGAGGACGGATTCGAAATCTTCGCCGTCGACGGAGCGGAGGACTGGTGTACGACGTGAGCGTCGAGGTGTGTATTCAGTAACGCTGAAAGTCGATCCCTCCCGGACAAAGGAGGTGGACCGCATGCGGGGACCAAAACCCTGCTTCTCTCGTGTTGCCTCGGCTTGAAGACTGACACGGCGCTCTGCCAGTGAAGCTCGCAGTTCAGCTTCCTCCACCTGCTCTTGAGCCTTGCGGAGCTTCGCATTCGCTGCTGCTGCTGCTGCCTCCTACCGTGTGATGGTTTGAGTTAGTTTAGTTAGCATATTGCAGACAAGGAGGTGATTTGCTTTTTTCAGCGCAACTTAAATGATTATTATTTCTAACCCTGCGTAAAATCTGTTCGGTCTTATTGCTTTTCAATGATTTCAATAAAACTCATGACATTCATACACCTTATTATCCCTTTGAACGCATTCGAAATCGCGATCCATAGCTTTCTTAATAATAGGACCTGAAATTTTACGTCCTGTTAGTCATTGTCTGCCTTAGAGCTCTGAGACTCAGAGAAGGCGATAATGAGCTAGTCAAACAGCCACTTTACATTAGGCAAGCAGGGAGCGCCCTAAACCTTAAGCCCTCGATTGGCAACACCAATTACTGGGTCAGGCGGACCGCAAATCCTAGAACTACCCTTCTAGGAAGAGACTTGTGTAGGCAAAGATAAAAGCGCGAGAGATGAGAAATACTGAGAAAAATTGCTCAGGGTTCTAACTAGGGTAAGCAAAGTGAAGAAACGCAGGTGCAACAGTGGGAAACCTTCACTTAATTAGGGAAAAGTTACTAAATATGAAACCAAAAAGGGAACTCAAATGAATCTTTTCTTTTTTCCATTTCCTACTCGAATCCGCTTCTTGAGTTTGCGAGCTAGGGATACATTAATTATTCTGTTGTTAGATTGGGTTCGAACATTCATTTTCTCGAATGAATTTTGGGCTGAATAAAAGAAGAAATAGAACTCTGGATCACCGTTGGATTCAAAAGCGGAATCGAAACCCGTTGTATTTAGATTGCTTTACCATGAATCCCTCAGAAGACGTTCTAAAGTTTGCGAATTGTTGCAAGGTCTCCACTATCTTTATTAACTACTCCCGGGGTCAATATTGAATCCAATTTCATTTCAGTGAATAGTCCCTCATCTAGCCCTTACTGGCAGAAAATGGTGTTAACGGGGTTCTTGAAGTGTATCCATATTGATAGAGAATATCGTTCTGTTAATGTAACAAAGCGTAAAACGATCCAGATACTGACTACCGAGAGCGTCACATTTTCTGTTAGTTTTTATCAGGTTATCTTCTAAACCACCAAAACGTCATAGAGTAAAGGTATTAGTTGTCTTGAGTGCTTTAAATTACAAGAGGAGAAAATAATACTGTAGAAGCCATAGATTCCAAGGATAAGGTGACCTGAACCAGTACTATGACTGAATGAACATGCGAAAAACTCACTGCTTCCTCGACTTGGCGACGCATGGTTTTAAGTTTACTCTGACCTCGTTCCATTAGTTCTTTTAACTGAGCTGCCAATGAACGCTCTTCTTCCAGTGCTTGGCTCACTTCCTTATGAGCGCGTTCAATTTTTCTATAATGGAAATAAGAAAGGTGTGCACTTAAATGCGCTGATCTAAAGGCTGGGTTTGGAAAGCTTATTCGTCATGATCATTTAATTGATTGTCTTATTCACGACTAAAGAACTACTTCGGGCATTCAAAAGATAATGTATTGTTACTCTGAAGCCATATCTGTTACATCCTCCAAAACTTATTCGACCCCATGAACAAACTACGATATTCAAAACAAGAAACGCGCCCGATCAAACAAAAGTGATTTTCGTAGTGCACACTTCGCCTTAGCCAGATGATTGAGATGATGAACCACGTTTTGCCAAGACGCCTTTAGACAGAAGATTGAAATAAGGAAACAATCTTCCATCTAGGTCGCCTGTATGAAATATGAATATCACGTAGCAACATCTCAAGCAGGTATAGTCTAGTTAGTTATCAAAGACTTGTGTCAGTGTGTGGCACTATTTGAATAACCACCACTAGGTATTAAGACCCGAAGTCGTACTGTATCCGAGACCCGTGCTTAAAGTTCGTCCAGGTGCACTGGGGGTGAATGAACTAAAGCGATCGTTTGATTGGTTGGGATGCGGGCGTGCGTGCCACGATGGCAGTTGCGGCGAGGGCCGGTGCTGCCGATCGATAAACTGCGATTCAACCGGTCGTTGCTGCGCGCGTTACGGCCCGCCCACACCCCTTGTCAGATATCGCCAAAGGAGTAACAGCAGTGCCTAATACTAAATTGCGTCGAAGGGAGGTGATTACTGCGTGATTCTCTTATTTACCTTAAATTAATAAGCGCCTGATATAATGGTCACTGAATCAGCTCTCGCTAACCATTGCTGGTCACTGACCGTCTTTGAATAATTGCGGCACACAAAACCGGTTAATGGCGTTGAAAACGCCCTTAAATATCAAGCCATAAGATCAGGAAAAAGATTCTATCAATAGCATGTTATATGAATCTCGTTGGTTGTCTAGATAGCCTTTAATTACTATACCCTGTTTTCTTTTTTTTGGGCCTGCTGAATTAGGTATATAAGTGAGAGGCATCCCAATAAGTTGACACTATGCTCACCTCAGATGAGCAGTCAGTTCCCTAACACGTTTGGCCTCTGACTCGGCAGTCATCTCTGCTTCACGAAGTCGGCCTTCTATGCTGTTCACCCTTCGAATAGAATTCTTTTCAGCATCCTCAAGTGCCTGTTCAGCGGCCTTCAGACGATTTTTCGCATCGCGAAGGTCTGTCTCGAGCTGACGTCTTCCACTGTCGGCTCTCCGAGCAATATCCTGCTCAGCCTGCAAATCAGCAGTCAGTCTGGCAACATCTTGCAATAATTTGGCAATGCGTTCCTCGTTACCCTGAAAAGACCATTTCTTGAGTCAGACAAAAATCGTAATTCATTATGCAACAGCAGAGCGTTTACTGTTCCTAAGACAGCCGTATAAATTTATGTATACGTTGTGAATCATCCCCTTGAATAAAGCACGGAAACAAGATGGTGGCTGCAGAAGAGATTTTGTGTGCAGTGCCTACAAGAAGTAAATCTTTCATGTGGGTCACGTTCGGACGCTTCGCCCAACCGATTGCTGTGCGCATACGATATAGTTTAGTCAGGTGGTTGCAGTGATCTGGAGAGTGAACTATGGACAAAATTTCCTCTCCTGAGCAATCATCAATCAAATATACTCTCAAGAGGACGTTTTTTACTTCAACCACTAGAAATCATACAACAAATTATGAACACTGAATATTTCGGTCTTACCATTTTACTTCCGTTCAGATCTTCAATATCACCTTGGGCAATCGCAAGCTCTCCTTCAAGTCGTCGTTTATCGGCGGTCAAGCTATTGACTTGAGCGTTTAGTTCTGATACGCGGTTGGTAATTTCCTGAATTTCTGATTCTGCCTTTCTGCGGGTTCTTTCTGAGGCCTCCAATTGAACACGGAGCATCTCTAATTCTTCCGTAGCTGCCTGACGCCGGCTCTCGCTCAACTGTTAAGAAACACAAATACTTTAATATTCTGCTTTAAGTCAGTGCTGATGAAAATGTTTTAGATATTTTCGTTAAGGCAACAATGCAAATAAAGCTCTTAATACTGGTCTGACCTTTTTTCTCCAGAGTTAACAGATGGTTAATGATAACTGCCCATATGGTGAAAAGAAAGAACCAAGGGACTGCATTTTACTCAAATGAAGTTTTGCCAGCAATTTCCTGCTTAAATAATGAATAAAACTAGTCAAGCACACTTACAGCGCGTTTCTTTCTTATCTCATCCATAAATGTAAAAGCGGCAACAAACAATAATTTCACTTTGACTGAAATTCATGTCATACTGATGGCAATGATATCATTAAATGTTATTAGTAACGGCAGGGTTCCAAGATGGCATGTCGTAGGCTCCTTGGTGTCTATTCATCACCGATTTCGACAGATTTAACTATCCAAGGTAGGTTAAAAATAAAGCAGATAAAGTGGTGCTCAACAATTCTTGAGAGAACCTGAGATCTAGACTTTAAATTACACAAACTTCTGCTACACATTTGGATGCTAACCGAAAAGGACACTTTCTAAGCATGCTTTTTTGACGTCTAAAGATAGGGCTGAAACAATCCCCTTAAAACAAGGTCGTTTCTCGGAGATCACGGAAACTTTCCAAAGAACCTTCATTGACTCAATCAGTGGAAGGAGATAGTCAACAGCGGAGAGGAACAGAATGTAGATTTTTCCAGTGTTTCGTTCTTTTACAGTCTTCAATCTCAGGCTGTATCGATCAGTTTTAAAGTGCGCAGATTTCGGGGAAATGCCATCGTTGACAAAAAATACCAGGCAAGAAGGTGGTCAAACCTACTCTCAACATCCTCGTGGTGACCACCGGTAACCCCAGGGGCAACTCTGGAGGCTAATGAGAGAGGCGGCCGGATGGGACTAATCACCCCTCGGAAGTTTGAACTTAGATTATGCCAGTAGAAGTACAACTTCTTACAGCCTGGTAAACGAGGCACGATGTAAATACCTGGATTCATGGTCTCAAACCGTACTGTGGAAAGTGCGTGAATGTAGCAATGAATGGAATCTCCGCCAAAAAGTTGAGAAGACTTCTGAAAGAGGTATGAAGATTGTCTGTCCTTAAAAATGTCGAGGACGGACAAGATACCACTGTGAATTTAAACTGCTGCCTTTATGATGAAACCATACCAGAGAACCGAAAGCGTCGATAATCGCTTTTATTGTCTTCTTTGTTAATTGTTGTGTACTACATGTAAAAGTTATTTGCACTTCTGTTGTACCCCCAATAAGTAATTGGGACTTGTCCTAATGGATGGGGAGTAAATAAATAAAAAACTAGGCAAGAATCAATAAGTGCTAAGGCGGTTTTTAATAGTTTCATTGAGTTTGTTCCCTTTATTGAAACGGTTAGATGAGTTGAATTAGTTCAACTGCAAGACCGGTAATACAGATGTCCGCAAACTGTCATTTTAGTAGAAGGAAGATCCCATAATTTTTCTCCTTCTGACCATCTTTTTTAGATCAGTACCACCCAGATACGCGTTGATGTTATTCGAATTTACATTGTTTGATGATATACCAAACATGTCCGCTCCACCAAAGGCTAGTAGTATAACTTCTTCCTTATACGCAGACTAGGTAAATAATGGAACGTAGAATGTTGCTTAGCACGAATACACCCTCATTCCAGATTATGTGTAACAGAAGATTACCTGAAGGGCCGATCTATTCTCCTCCAAGGAGTGGTCGAGTTCATCGAACTCAACAGCAAGCTCGTTGTAATGGTCTTCAGCCTCTTGAGCAGCCTTCTCAGCGTTTTCCTTAGCCTCACGTTCGGTTGCCAACTCACGCTCCAGGTCAGTCATTGCTGTCTCTAGCTTCTTCTTCCAGCGAGCGGCCTCGGCTCTATGTTTGGACTCGAGATCCTTTAGCACACCGTTCAAGTCCTCAATTGTGCGTTGGCTTGAACGTCTGTTGCAAATTGTGCAGGGAAAGTACTTTAACAGTCATTCGACTTTTACGAGTTTATGCATGAACTGGTCCAGTTATCAAGGTATTCAAACACTATTTTTGGAAAGGCTAATCATGTTTCCTATGAGACTTATGAGGGACCTTTTCTTTACCAATTGTTTCGATCTTTTGCTTCATTCGAATTCGCTTTATTGAATCAATTCAACACTTATGTGATTCTCTTTGGTAGAGGTCAATATGTTCACAGACTGAGGAGAAAAGAGAGTGATGTTGCGGGGCCTTAATTCCAGTTGCCTAGAGTAAGCGGCTCAGGTTAATCACTCAGAACTAGACCGAGTGAGTGTGGTGAGGTCGTAATCACTAATATAGGCCATTCTTACTTGAAGGATTCTAGCTCTTCCTCTTTCTCCGCTATTCGAGAGGTCAGATCCTGACGCAACTGACCAATAGTGTATTGAGAGCTTTGCAACTTTGTCTAAAAGGAAGAATAACAGTGTGAACTGCACAAGCATTTCAACAGAAAGGGCTTCTGGGATTTTCTGGTTAGCAATTAACGACCCAGAAAAATTAGTGACAAGTCGAATAGTGAAACATTAATGAAATGTAGAGATATCCCACTTCATCTATGCAGGTCTAGAAATGGTGAGCTGACTGAAATTAAAGACTTGGGGCCGATTGAAGACATGGATTTCATGCCGATAAAGTTAACAGCAGACTCATACTGATGCATGACGGTAGACATGCTACAGCGCATCTCCAAACTGCTTTTAGAGAGATTTCTTATCTGAGACGGCAACAGAAGACTCCATATTAACTTCCAAAGCTCATTTAGTATTCAACCTGGTCGAAACCTCTGAACTACTAAGAGTTTTAATGGATTATCTAATCAATATTCAAGCGATTTAAATTCGGTATTGTTTTAACGGTGTTATTTGTGTCTCGAAGGCATTTTATGATCCTGAATTGTAATATGAAAAATAAATAAAGTGAAACATGACAACCTATACCTTCTTTTGTCCAAAGTATAACATATCTTGGCAATTATTGGTAGTAATTTATCATCACTAAAACCATGGGTGGTCAATGTAGGATATTAAATTGAGTACATATTGGAGGCCTTAAAGTATTGGGATGCATTCTAAAATTTTAAAATTTACAACTAAAGTAAAGGGTCTACCTTCGAGTGATTAATTTGTTCAGACGAAGAGAACTTCAACTAACAAAACTATTAAAAATGGCTATTTTTGTCGTGACTGTAGAATCAGAAGAGTTGTCAAACTTTCATTTAGAAAAATTATCAGTTTTCTTTATCGTACTCAGAAAGGAGGTTTTTAGTGGTGCTTTGTAGTCACGCGATGATTGTAATCGACAGTATCCTTACAAAAGATAAACGATGTCGGTGTATGAAAAATTGTTGTCTTGCATGACATGACAGCTCGATGTCAAGTGAAGATAAAACGAATTATGCATGCTAGAAAAGTCTTTACAGCCAGCTCTATCTATCTGATGATAAGGACTAGTCAGTCATACTAGCGACCACTTGAAATACCGAAGTAAAACCACCACGTAAATTTCCCGGTACTAGAGACATCAAGAAGACGGTGAGCTAAATTTTCGGGAGGGAAAATGAGGAGAAAGGTGGGAAGAGTGAATAACGAAAAGGCGAAGATTACCAAGACCGACTCGAAAAGCGGGGACCGCCAAACGGCAATGGCTGCCTCTCTTCTCCACTAGAATGGAACGCTACAGGGAATACATTGTTATGAAGGCTGCGATATTTTAGGTCACCCTAACGGATCACTGTATAATGCATCAGTTTTCTGGAATTAATTGTGCCAAGAATGGTCAATAGAAATGGCAAAAGACATTGTCTTCTAACCTTTTTCTCAAATTAGTCTTCAACTGCGAAAAAAATCTGTGAAACACCAAAATCAGGTATGCGTTATTCAGGGAGAGTTATTGCAGTCAAGTCCCTTTAGTTGCAATATTTCTCAAAAAAATTTTGCCTCAGGCTAATGCATTTAGGACTACTAAACACTGGTCTCATGGACTGCGTGAAGTTGATGAATGCACGAATTTTTTTGCCTTTCTCTCACAAAAGATTTCTCTCCATTAATAAGTCCCATTAGCGACTTTGTTATTTTTCCACCCTACTAAAAGCTTTTAACAGACTCCAAGCCACAGCACAAAGCTTAATTATAAGGCAGGCATTAAAAAGGTGACCTGTTTTCCGAGTAAAGGATTAAGGACTAGGAAAAGTAGCTTCGTGCCGACTTAACCTGCGGGCGAGAGGCTGTAAAATCACTCATCCATTGAGAGAGATACTCTCTGAAGCAGAGCAGTGATATTTGTTGGCTTAAAAAACATTCAATGAGTCTCATGCTACTTCTTGTGCAGATGGCGTGACGGACATGGCTTATTCCTTCTATTCCTGTTCATCCTCTTCTTTAAAGAACCACAACATGCTTGAGGAAACATGAGTTTTATTCTATGATATTTTGGCAGAATTTTCTTAACTTGGTCAGATAAATTAACAAAAAGACTTTCTCAAAGGAGTCAAGAGCAAGAAGAAAACTAGCCTCGTATATGATAATTTGATATTATGATTTTAATGGTAGAATGCGGATGGATAAAAGTTCGTCAATGTCAACTGCGGTACGACGATTGACCTAGGTTGAAAACCCTAAAATAAATCATTCAGCGACAGACGGGAAGTGGTTTAGTCTTACCTGTTTTAGAGCTGTCAATGCGTCTCTTTATTTTTCCATTTAAGACTTGCTGGGCAACTCGAAATGAGTATCAAATGAGTATCTTAACTGAAGGCGGAACGGGATGACAGAATGCCAATCATGCTGCTTAAATTCGTCAATATAAAAATTCCTCTCGCGTATGCGGAAAAGCCCACTTTTTAGCCTAAAGAGCTTCCAATCTGTTTGCCAGATTGGACATTTTTCAAGTTATTTACTTTTGTTTCTGCTGTCGTTGCAGAAGTAGCAGATTGTGGAATTGCCGAAACCTTTAAGAATCCTTGTTTAAGTTTCTGGTAATATTATGTGTGTGCAGAATGTCTATCAAATGGTTTGCTTGGTGTTACGTCTTTACCTCTGTATCTTGAAGAGCTTCCTCTAGTTCATGGATGGTCATCTGCAGAGAATCCCGTTCACGTTCAAGGCGGACTTGCGTAGCTTCCATATCATCATTCTCCTTTGCCAACTTTGCGATTGACTCTTTGAGGTTTTTGACCTTATCTGAAACACCAGTTATATCAGATGTTTTACATTATTTCGAAGTGAATTCCTATTTTTTCAGATGAACTCACCAGAGTTTGTGCGGTTCTCCTTCTCAAGAGAAAAAAGTTTTGGTTCATTCTCCACCCTCCAGCTGCGAGCATTTGAAAGTTCCTTTTGCAGAGTTGTCAACTTTGAACGAAGCTGGGCATCCTCCGTTTGCACCTCTTCGAGAATTTTCTCAGTCTCACTCAGTTGTGCGTTGACCGATTTCAGTTCCTGTTTGAGGTCCAAATTGTCCATCTGGCACTATAAATATATGAGCAGAGGAAAGGACGGTTTAAAGTGCCATTTTTTTCTCTAGTTGATCCACTTACTGAATCAAGTTGAAGTTGAATTTCATGGATTTGTCCGCTGAGTTGGGTCTTGGTGCGCTCGAGACTGAGTACCCTCGAATGCTCCGATTCATACTGCTCCGTGAGCTCGTTAGTACGCGTCATGAGTCGGCGCCTTAGAAAGGATGTAATTAGAACTCTGAGGAAATGCTATTTGTAACCCGCTCAGAGACAAATGCAATATTTAGTGCCACGCCTGGGCAAGGCCTGAATTATTCGCTCCAATTATATCGCATGTGACATCAGTCCGTTTGGGATATTTGTGCCTTAATAACTACCTTACGTGTAGTTCAGTGCAACTGGACTGGTTAAATAATGATTCGTGACTGATTAAGGATATTTAAAGAATTGGCTTTCTATTGCACTTACACGATATAGACTACAATTAAACCAGCAAGGACATTCATATGTAGTAAGAAGGGATAAACTGTCGTTTAAGGAGCTTAGAGATCGCTCTTTTGTGATGAAAAATCAAACTGACGCATCGTAATTTAGACCAATGATAAGATCTTTGATAGCTTCAAAGTGTAAAAGGCATTTCTTACTTAATACACTCAAGTGCATTAGCGATTTAGGCAATTTAAATGTGTCACATTCAGTGTTGCCAATGCTTTGTGCTCCAGATTTAACATAAAGTCACTTACTTAACCTCATCGATTTCGTTGTTCAATTCGGCAACCTCACGTTCGTACTTGCTGCGAAGGGCAGACAATTCCGCATTGACTTTGGCGAGCTGCTGTTGGGTCTGATTGGCATTTTCGGCTTCTTCTTCGGCTCTCGCCTCAGCTGCCTCCAGTTCCATTTGGAGCGCAGCTTGGCGTGATTGGAGATGTGCGTTGGACTGAAACAGTCAAATGATATCATATAAAGATGGCTTTACTTCAAATTCATGCTTTATCACTCTAAAGCATTCACAATTTGGACGTAGTAATTTTAGGGTAAGCATTCATTACTCTAATCAGCTGTTTTCAGAGGGTCAAAGGCCTAACTCTTTGCGTCTCAGAAGAGTCAGGTTATTCGCTTTGTTTGGCGATAAAATTATCATGGAGGCTTTTACAATGACAGGCGATTTGCGGGTCAAAATCGTAGGTGTGAAAACAATTTTAGTACACAAAGTGCATAAAGCATAGTTATGTGAATGTTTAATCTCTGACGCTTTTTCACTTCTTGCCTCCCATAAATGCACGGAGACCACATTAAATATTCAGTCAACCATTTAGGTTAACATGGTTTACCACCGTAAGCTGATCTACATTGCATGTGACTAGACTTCATTTTATTACGAATGATGGGAGTTACCAGATGAAACCGATAGGGAAAGGAATTTACCGTAGTTTCTTCTTGGACCTGGCGTTTTAGTTCTTCGATCTCTTTTTCCGAATTAGCCGCCTGGCGTTGGACAATGTTGAGGGAGGTTGTAAGCTTGTCCAACTGTTTCTGTCTTTCCGACTCATCAGAAGAGAGATTTGAGTACTTGGCATTAGCTTCCGCTAAATTTTTCAACAGTTCTTCGTTCCCGACCTTGAGACGAGTGTTCTGAGCCTCTAGAGCGTCAATTTTGTTCTCTAGAGATTCCTATAAATAGACACTGTGTATTGTTTCGGATAAACCTTTTCGTCAAACATGATTCAATCATTCAGGATTTTAGAATTCGCAAATAGGTCACGAGGCTGCTTATTTGTAGGCCAATTGGAATCCGCTTTTCGACTCATAAAATCTATTAAGATTTAATAAATTTTACTGGATCCATCCAACAGCGTGATGATTTCGGAAATTGGGCTGTGGATTTGTCCGTTTGACCTGATAAGTCTATACCGTCTGCGGCGAGCGACAAATGCTGTCTGGACAGCAGGACACGATCTAGTTAGGGGAGAACGAACTCACGTTCATAATCTCAATTTTTGAAAGATCACCGGCGAATTTCTCAGTTTGGTTCATTAGTTCGCTCTTCTCCTTCTCCAACCTAAATAAGGAAATTTAATAAAAATAATAGTAAATAGATTGACTAAGGAGTATAATAACGTTACTGACTATGGTTCTAGTTTTCGTACCTCCCACAGTGCAACAGCCTTCTTAATTCCGGAACTCTGACGAAAACGTATATTTACTAAGTTGTAGCAGAGCCCTTAGATTCGCTATTGTGTCTACCTCTCCACTGCTTGGCGAAAAACAGGTGAATTAGACGAAATGATACCGTTTTTTACTTGGGCCAAATTGCTTTTGCTGGATAACTACCTGTTTCTAATGATTTTGGAAGAAATAGCTATATATGTATTCGGCATTTCCATTTGCATCTTCTAAATTCATCATCACAAGAATACATTTTCGGAAAGTTGTTTATTTCCAACAAAAACGAACGCTCGATGGATTATTACGGTAAAGCTAGTTATTTTGATATGACGGAAAATATTATGAATTGCTAAAGTATAAGAAATATTGACCTCTTCTACGAGTAATTCAAAGATTAGCGGTATGAAAGTCCCCACATGTGTACCCTATTTAGGTTATGAAACCACTTGACATGTTTCGAGATTCAGGGGTCAAATCTTTGGCATTTATTAGGTTAATGTCTATGTTCAACCCTGACCTTACCGGCGAAGAAACCACCTAGGACAGAGATGTAGGAGATTAGATGAAGTTGTCATTTCCATCCGATCAATTAAGAAGTGAATCTCTAGGTTGCCAAGTGAGATCCAATTCAGTGACCATTACTTACTTTGATTTAAGTCGTCGAAGTTCGTCCAGTTCATGATTTTGATCGTCTATCGATGATTGGTAACGTTTGCGCAGCGAGGCAGTATCCTCTTCTTGTGTATGTCGAAGCAGATCTCGCTCCTTCTGTATCATGGAAAGTTCCATTTCTTTTCTACGAATGGTATCCATCTGTCAGATTCAAAAAAAAATTAGCACTTCATTCGTGGAATGACTGAAATCAAAGAACCACCAAAGAGCTTTCCCATTAAATCGTGGTTAAGCTTTATTCATCTGCTGGTCCGTGAGACGGGAGACCTGATTTGATCTCTTGAATAATGGGTTCCCATGGAAAAGATACAATCGGAAAATGCTCTTCACATGAATTGGATCTTACGTAGTTACCATAATAATCAATTTCAGTTAATGTACGATGTCTCTGGATACAATTTCTTAAAACATGCACCGGCCGAATCTGAAAGGTCAGTTCGACAGCGACATAAGATGGCACGACAATCTGTGAAGCGCTATTTACTACCGTGGGGAAAATAACTGACGCAGGTGATATGACAAATGGGACATCGAAAGGTCAACGTTAGTTGAAATGATGCCTTAGAAAGAGATGTCCATTCATTCAGTCAAAAGAATGCTTTGAAAATAGTGTTTTTTGAGTTTGGTTTCTTCAGAGCTGTCATCGGTAGTGGGCTTTTTGATTTAATCCCATTATCCCATTTCTAATCGGCGACAGAGTAAACTAGCTAATGAGTCAGTCAACTACCAATTCTAACTTACTTGCTGCGAAATAGTCTCATTAGCTTCCTCGAGACGTTCCTGAAGCATTTCAATCTCTAGTGCCAAGTCACAGTTGTCCCTTTGACTCTATGTTCAACATAATTATGAAGTTGAGAAAATTTTGGACTGAATATCTTTTAAAATATGCTCGCAAGGGATATACCTTAGTGAGTACGATGCGTTCATCTTGCAGCCGTTCTTCTAGTTCCGCGACTCTTGCCTAAAAGGTATTAACAGGCTGATTTTATCTTGACATTAAATACCTTCCCGTTTACAAGTGTCTACAAATTATACTAATGCACTGGATTAGCTTCATCTCCACTGCATCAGACCATTAGATGGTGAGCTCTCCTCGTGTACTCATGCAGCAGTTTACCTCCTGATCTTATCTCTACAGCTTTGAACAGTACAACACTTAAATCCACTTTAGACGACTTATTGGATTCAACAGCGAAACTAGTGGAGCAGAGGATATAAGTTTGACTTCCCTTCTTACAAATGACGCTTCAGAAACTACATGCCTAGTTCATCAGGAAACTCACAAGGCGAGCGCATTTCCGGATTTCATAAAAACATCTGCTATCTGCCAACGCCTATTTTCATGCAGGTTCCCAATCTATTTAACTGCTTTGATTTGTCAATTTAACTTGCGTTTTTGACTCCGAGGTGCTAGCAAATCTGATTTGGAAATAAGAGGGTAAATTTTAACTCCAATGCCGGGACCATACAGGTTATTTAATGTTTGCAAACCGTGGTAAATTATGACGCTTTATCAACTACACTTAGTGGATGAAATGATGAAATTGCTAGCTAAAAAAAGTTTTAAATTACTTTTAAGACGGAAGATTTCGGTGATGTGGAAAGCAGACCTACCTCAAGCCGGGATTCGGTTGGAGAGCTGGCGCGGTAGATAGAGTGTGACATAACAGCAATGTTAGCGTCGGGTTCACTGATCTGAACGGTCGCCATAATGTTCTAGTAAGCGCGTCGGGTGTAACTTCGGCGAGTTGGGCGGTATCCCTCGCACACACTTGGTCTCACGAAAGGGCCAATCCGAAAGCTAATCGGGCAATTTCTGCGTCCGAACAGGTCGGTGTGAAATTGGACTAGCGTCCTACTTGGAAGAGCTTGAGTGTATGTGGTTACGTGCGGGTGTACTAGTGAGTTTTACCTGAAACTGCAGTTTCAACACTACTACAGTGCCGCTACTGGTGATGACGTGATGCCTTGACCAGCTTCCCCTCTGCTGTAACTACCACTACTGGATGCGCATTCTACCATTGCCTTACCGCCTTCCCGGGTCGATCCTGCCTATCTTCGCATGCACCCTGCACCTCATTGGCCAATTCAGTGGCAAATATGCACGCCTCTGAGTGTGCATGGATGCTAAGCTGGGAAGTTCGCTTGCGTGCCACTGCAGCCTCTTGGAAAATAATAACCACATACGTCCTTTCTTACGGCAGTAAATTAAATCTCAATCGGCTGCAGCTATTTCAGCTATGTAAAAAACCACATCATATCACCAGAATCACATGTAACTCTGATTTGAGCCTTTAATACGCACATCATATAACCCTTCATCTAAAATAATTCCACGCTTGAAAGAGAGAATTGTCATCTGTTAATTTGAACAATCTCTCCATGAGATCCGTGTAAATTTCGGCATTGGTGACAATGACAGATAGAGAATTAATAAAATGAGACAGAGGTTGAATCACGAACACATCTTTGTAAGTTGCCTTAATGTACATCGAGAACATTTAGTGGTTAGGCTCGTAACCACTTAAGTTTCGAAATAACCACTTAAAAATTATTGCTATTTTCAAAAACTATACTCTTACAGCTTTGGGCATCTCATTTAATTGCTACTAGGAATGATTTACAAGTGACAAAGAAGACATACTTAAGTTATTTGGGCCGAAGTACTTCACAAGTAAGTCTGCGGTTTCATTATACAAGTGGGAAAAGCTTATACAATTTCTTGCCTTACCAGAAGAAAATCAAAAAAAAAGAACTCCGAAAATAAGTAGTGACGAAAATGTTTATCCCTTGAATAAATAATTCATTGGGCGCATGTCAAAAGGTAGCTTGTCACCCACCCGATTCAGCATGTTTGAAGCACTAATGTTGAAAAATATTGCACAGGCTGATAAAAAGCTTAATGTGGTCAAATGCTGGTATTCACCATCGTGGAGATTAAATAACTAGTCTTAAGATAACTGAACGCTTCACATGTTCTCAGGATGGTGTCCCATACTGAAATGAAAAAGATTGTAAAGTTATCATGAAGATTTCGTTGTGCCTTAAACACTGATTAAGGTCGCCTCCCTCAACTCTTTGCTATAATTTTAAACTATTCAGCCACTTTGAACTCGCGATTTTTCAACCGAAGACGTCAACAGAAGGGCACATATTAACCTGAAGGCCGATTCTCGCCCAAGTCCATAATCTTTTGACACCAATAAATCGTCCTTCGACAAATAAATAAGAGAACTTGCAGAATGATGAGCCTCCTGATGGGCCGAGTACGTAAATCTCTTTTGGGTTGTTTGGTGGTCTAACGTGTGGGAGAATAGTCGGATCCTGAATCAATCGACCTTACATTTTGCCTTCTTGACCGCCTAATCATCAAGCGTTGAAGATCACTAAATATTCGTTCATTTTTCTGATTTGGACTCGTTAATGTTAGTGACAGATGCGATTACAATCCTCTCGAAAATGCCTCCACTTTTTTTACAACTTAAAGATAATCAGACTGCACTAACAAAGATGATTAAGCATCCTCATCGACTGTAAACAGTCGTATTTTTACTGCAGAAAAGGTCGTTATGGCCACATTTTCAGCAAAGACAACAACAAGGGTGCAACTTTTTCTGGGATTTTGAGGCAGCAAATCCCTTTTAAACAACTCGCAAGGTAGATAAACGCTTATGAGTCTCGGCAGAAGCGAGGAAATTTGATGAATCTATATGTTGAAAAACCTTCTCACGAGTACATGCAATAGTAGGTTGATTAATAGCTAGTCTGGTCCTTTTCACTTCAGTAAAAGGAGTTGGAGAAAATAATGATCCTATATAGGACACTGCCATCCAATTACTGGTTTACTAAGTGAAATTCTGCTTCATAGCTAGATAACTGTACTCATTCTTACCATTGGTTGATACAAGATGATATGATTGATAGTTTACATGAAGCCTTCCGCTCTTGGAGATGGAAAAGCCAAGTCGCCCATATATTCAGACGGTTCAATTCACCCTTTAATATCCTTTAACACTGTTCCCATAGATATAGCTTCAATCAAAATACTGCAGCTCCCATTCAGTGGAAAGATTTCAGAAGTTTTTGTGCACTAAGTCGCGGCACCACTGCATTTTTAATATCGCATCCTGCTGACCGGGTAGACAACACAAGATTGGAATGTATGCGTCAATTCGACCTTCTACACAACAACCGCTGTAGCTGGGTTGGCAAAATCCTATTGACGACGATCGCCTTTATTAGTTTGTTCTTTGGCTAGTTGATTTCTTGCTTCAACTTACATCTATTTCCTCCTTCAAATTACTCAATATGCAACATGACTATTTGCCCATAATCCTACTTTGAATGTCTAGCTCTCTACGATAGGGCAAGCCAGTTGTCTACAAAGGTTTCACCGTACCAAGACTATTCCCTTCCTCTTGCACTTTTAAGCTCTAGCTCACAATAGGTTGAGATGCTACTCTACTTATATTAAGACCCTGGTTTTATTCGCATGCAAGTGATGAAGCCGTTGACCGAAGAAGAAGTGGCGCCACTCATGGAAAATGATATTTTTTAGTGTACTGAATGCACCCCTGATCTTGTCTGGCTGTGTTCCAAACTTTCAGTACTATTTTTTGATCCAAAGATCTTAATTCTCTTAGTGATAAATCTTTCTGACCATGTTTCTAATAGATACCAAAGTAGACCCCACAAATTGGTTTGATCAGTTTACATCATAAGTGGTAAGTCTGTCGAGTGATACCTTTCACAGTTGTTGACTAGTGATGAGTTCACACTAGAAACTAATTTAAGAATCTTGGTATCAGTAACTAAACCAATATCGTGTGAACTTGCTTCGGGAATCATAATATTCCTTCAATTAAACATTAATTGGTGGCTTGCAATGGCTGCGGAGGACGTGCTCTTTGATTGTACACTGCTGTCTGCATCTCCGAAGCCTCACGAGAATATGTTGCCAAGTCGTATGACTCTTGGCTTAACCTTTGAAACTCCCTATGTCACAAATCTTGGTTACCGTACGTAATTTTTCTTTGACCCGCTCCATAACATAAAGAAAACAATTTCGCATTGAAGCAACAACGTTCAGCTCATTTCCGATCCACTAATCACTTGAATGAGTAGGATTTACATTTGAAATTCCCTTCGAAATCGTAGCAAAATCTACTGCCCATAACAGTATTACTGCATTATTATTTCAAAACTGCTTCTGTTAGAGTTTAGAGCATAAAAAAGAATATTGTATTTCATTATCGCTTCATGAGGTTCCTTCAGAATTTCTCCTTGCATAGTGTCCGCTTTCGATGTTTATGTCAAATGGCAAATGTCCGATTCCGCGTCCATGAAATTGCACTTCTGTATATTCGATAAATCTAAAACTGTAACCAAACCACAGAGTATTTACTGTGAGCATTTATATCTTGCTAATATAAAAGATTGAATTTAATAGACAGGTAATATTGTGACACCATGTTCCCATCTCCTCGGCAAAAGATAACGTGCCGGTTTTTCATCAGCGCAGTGGATGTACATCGTCGCTAGTTTTCCTTCATGGAGAGGCTTTCAAATGATTAGCTTATTCCCTAACCTCTGGTACACTCCACCTTACTTTATGGTCGTCTCTCAACTTTTTGGAGTGGTATTATTTTTAGAGTTGCATTTTTTTGAGAAAATGAATGTTCACTACCAGTTACTTCTACTGGTGGTAGCAGCAGCCACCGTTACGTGCTGTCGGTAACAGGGCATTATCTGCGGTTCAGACGGTCTATTCTCACGACCTATTCTAGTGTAATTGTCGATGGCAGAGTCAATCCAGTGGTAAAGCTTGGCATTTCTATAAGTTTTTACCTATCCATTCGCTTAATGCACCACAAGCCATAAGCAGGTTCGCCCCTTTCTGGCTGAATCTAGTACCGTTAGTTCAGTTCACTGTGCAGGGCTCTGCTGGGTTAAAGACCGTGATCCCAGACCATTCCAGTGATCAAAGAACATCTTTGTCTTCAAAGTACCGTTGGGAAGTTTGGATTGCACCTCTGTAAGTCTCGAACTCAAAGATCCATCAGGAGTCTTGGGTTTTAGCGACCGAACCACCTGTATTAATGATTTCGCTAAAAATCTGTCGATAGTTTAATGGAAATTTACTGCGGAAAGATCATTTCCAGGATTTGATTAAAATGATCCTAAATGAATTAAAGAGGTAATTTTAAATGTTATACCTACTTCTTTTGACAGCAACCTCATAGCCCTTTTAAGTCACAACTGCTTCCCCAAAGCAAGCTTTTCATAGGGAGAGGTAAGGAGAGGAAATTGTCTTTGATAAGACAGAAATTCCACCATTCTTCAATTCCGAGCGTTCCTTGCCTAAGAATATCAGCTTTCATAATGTCCAGCTTTTCATGCCCTAGCATCAAGTAATTGAAGTACAGCAGTCTGTAAAAATGAATATCTTCTAGATATGCACTTAGCCACTAGCTCTATAAAAGAGTTGCATTGAAGCATAGTGGCTCTGGGCTGTGAGAATCTAAGCGATACTGCATTTCGTGCAAGGACAGGTTCTGACCCCAGCGCAATCGATGAATAAATAGGCCCGCTTATGTATATATGTAATTTCCAACAAGTCATTTTATCAGAGGATCCGCAGAGATTAATGTTTCACTTTTGTTCTATAAATAATGATCTATGTCAGCGTTTACACCCTATCTTCGATCTCAAAATGATATCAATTTTGTTAGTTAAAAACTGCAGCTACGTGTCTGCTTACATAATTTATGGAAAATGAGGAGAGACAATTTGCGATCTACACGCAATTGACACTGGCGCTCCAAGGTTTGGACTGCCTTTGCCATTTCAAAACATTAATTTAGATCTATCCAGCAACCCGCCAAGAGCCGAAATAGGTTATATTAGTGCAGCCAGGGGAAGGATTCCTTGACCCACTTCAATCAGGTCACAGCACATACGTACTCCGAATTCGGGTCACGGTGAAGGAGAACGTATCTACGGCCATTAATAATTGAGGTGAAACGCCTCAATTTCTTTATTGGTCACTTAATAGGATTATTCATTCGCTTACATCGAATTCTGTTGAAAACTCTCTCTTTCCAAGACTGCTAGTGGAAACATTATATAAGTGCTTTAATTGCTGTACTTCAATCATTTCTTCACTTCGATATTTTTTTATATGTCATTCCCGTGATTGGAAAACTAAGACCGATGAAATATATGCATGCCGACAACTGACTTATTTCAATTTTCTAGCCACTAATTGTCTGAATTAAAACAAATAATTAACTAACTGCTTAAATATTTTGATAAAAGATTGGTAGGAACTGCAGATGAACCTGTTGGAAGCCCCAACAGTTAATGTTATTAGCATTAGATGCTTCCAGTAAATACAAGTTCACGTGAGGCATTTTACTGGCCACAACAATATATTCTTCAGGGTCCTCAGAGACATTGAGTCTCCATCATAACATTGATTTCACTTTTAATCTTGGCTTATTGATCAAAGCATGGAAAAGCTTGCGGATTAAAGAAGGTGGTCTTTATGAACTTAAACATCGATCTCAGGAAAAGTTAAAGAACTTATACTGTGCGCATCTTGTGCAGACAAGAATAGACTTCGTTCCTCTCACATTCATGGCTTCCTTATCAGTCACCTGGAGACTGCTGAAGCATTATCTTGGCACGACCAGTTCACTATCCTTTTCATCCACCTCCAGCAGCCTACATAGGTCTGACCCATAAAAAAGCAGCCTATCTTTGTACCGAAAGGGCTTTGACTGAAGCCCTAGTTTTAGGCGCTTCCCTGTTGAGGTTGGGCAATTCCACATCAGCCTAGTCAAAAGTAGGGAATCAATGGTACAGTTCGCTAATGCAACTGTTTCACACGTAGGAACCACTTACAGAGCCAATGAAGAGGATTCTATTGCCTAACAGAAACCTGACCTGCGGTGTTACTTGTCCAGGGTTTTCATCAGTGAAATCTATAATATCTTGACTGTTTGTAACGAATAGGAAAAATTCCTTTCAGTCTTCCTATTCAGACAAGACAATTGAAATGGTATTATTAGCGTTAAGTTAATAAGCACAGCAAAAATGAGTGCGCAGTACGGCTGGAATGGCAAAAATTGATGTATGAACTGGCCACTTGAGGAAGTCTAGAGTAAGAAGGAGATGAAAAACAGTGTCCGATCTAGTAGAGTGTTATCCATGGTATCAGTTAAAACTTACGTAATAGAACTTGTTTTTATCTAACGAAGTTTGAGGAAGGGAACCGTCACGAGAGAAGAAGTAAAGCCAAAAGTAGATTGAGGAATTCCGATAAAGTACTTCTTATTCCACCTACGCATTTGAAAAATATCTTAGATTTCTTAACTGTGGTAGCTTTATCCACATAGTTCTTTTCCTTCGGTGCTATGCGACCGTAGTGTAGCAGCCTCAAGCACTTCTAGCCATCAGCTGGAAGGAGCTCCGGACCTCTCAGCGCAGACTAAGTGACTGAGATGAACTTTCTAGTTAATTATCAACTTATAGGGGGTAACCACTTGACAGACTCGTAATGCGAGCACTTTAACAAGCACGCACCTTGAATAAATTTCAATCGTATTTTCTTGTCTGAAGAAGCTCCCTTTATCAATCATTCATTCATGTTTACCCGATGCTAGAATCAATTTTTAAATCAGAAATTTTGGCTGAAATTGCCATGACGGAAAGTGTACTTTTTCTTGAACTGTGTCGAAAAGCATGTTTGTGCCACGCATAATTGAAATGTGACTAAGGGCTGTGAGTGTCACGTACAAGGGCTGTTATAAAGTTCTGTTTGTGCGCGACAGGCTACCATTTCAAGCCGGTAATTGAAGGCTATTTCCTGATAAGCGGAATGGTGGAGAGTCGTTATGGCAAAACTTAACTATTTTACGATCTTAATTTCGTCATTGAAATTGCCTTCGCTGTGGAGAGTCAAATATTCTGCCCCGACAAAAAAATATTTAACTAAAGTTCGTGTTTTGTGGGCTGAATTCAAATCCAGTTCTAACCCACCCCGCTGACCCTATACACTGCCTCTGCTAACGATCGGAAAGGAAACACCTACTGCTACTAGAACCCAAACGCCCCTTCGTTCCAAAGGGACTGAAATGATGACAGTTGGTCCTTGGATGCTGAATTCTTAGATGCGCGGGTCAAAACCCATTGTTTCTGAAAAAATCTGTCCGAGAAGGAAACTACCATTTTCATACACTTGACGTAAACTGACTCGATTTCCACATGATTTACTAAAGGGCGGTTCGCAAATGCTCACTATTTTTTGTACTGAACGAAGTGCAGATAGCCCTCTAACTATAAAGTCGGCAGTGATTGTTATCAAAATCAGCTGCGGACATGCCCGAAAATCTAAGTCGCATTTTGCAGTAATCATCTATGAGTAGTAGCAAAAGATATCGTCTAAAATATTAGTCAGTTAAGCATACTTTAGTGCGCTTAAGAGAAATTATGGTTGCAGACACAACAAACTAATGAAGTCGGTGCAACTGATCGCATATACAACCATTTATTTTTCACAACTGTGTAACAAGGCCAATTTCGCTGAAATTCGATCATTTACAAACGATCAGTACAAGAACAGAAGGTCTTTTTCAGTGCATCAGCATCAGCATTTAATAATGCCGATGGTAAAATAAGTTTTTAGCAGTGCAATTCATTAGAAGACAGCAATTGAGTTGCTCTCTCTTTTAATGAGAATCTCGATCCACTTTCATTGAAGGTAATGGAACGTTACTAAGTCATAATTGCTCAACCGGTGCGATATTTCAAGTCATAAGGGCTAATCAAAGGCACTGAACTGGTGTGGTTAGACAGTACTGTATGGATGCTGCAAGAGAATTTCAGAAGGGCACTATCGTAGCTTATTCTAGTGCCCGAATATAATGAAGAATTATGTGGTAAAAGGTGCAGCTATCGATACAGATCCAAGTATTTAGATTAGTAATAGCAACCCATGACATTTCTGCAAATAATCAGTCACGGTTCACTTGCAGTTGGTAAAGTTCATGGCTACTTCGGCAAAAACGATCTCATAAGCCGCTTAAATTGTAGTACCAGTTTAGAGTATTCAATTTCAACAGCTCTTTAGGTGCTGAAAATTCAGTTTCGAGTTCCAGGAGGTTCAAAGTTGCTTACAAATAGCTGTTCAGACCCTGAATATTGATCAATTAAAGTTGACCGCCTTTCATTCTGATATTTATCCATTTGAAGCTCTATTTTGTGAAGACGTTTATATCGAAAAAGCTAATAAAATGCGTCTTAGGAGATGAAAGTGCTGTAGTAGCCAGTATTTTTAAGCGCTGTTTTAGGTCTAAAGCAGATCGCCCATTTTCGACTTAGGAGATATTTTACTATAAGAATATAGTCATTTAACGCTACCGTTTCAAATCACCGAAGATACTAACAAACACCCTGATGAGTCAGGACTGACATTTTGGCTAAGAGGCAGTCAGTTGATATCAACATTTTGACACGACATTTCCATCTAAGCCGAGTCGCAAGCACTTTTCGGAAATGTACGAGGAACCAGGTCTTTAGTTAGTCATTTTAGCACTTCATTGAATTGTTCACATGGAAATGGGTCAAACGTTTGCCCTCATCATTGTAGCTGGTAAAAATCCGCAAAATTAGAGTAAATGCAAATGAGTCTTGCGCATTTGAACATTTTTGGTTCAATGTGGAGACATCACGCTGACATATCTGCTCAATAGTTATTGGATATATTAAGATAGAAGAGCATATTGAAATAGGAATGAGTACAAAAAGAGCATCGACCTTTAGAGAACCGAGTCGTTTTTTGAACACTTCCCCTTCTCCTTGTTTCACTCATTGGTACGCTTGAGTTATACAATAGCCTCAGCAATTGTGCAGGAAAATATTCTAAAAATTTACCTTATGATAACTGCATAGCTATTTGTCATGCATTCATCTGATTATCTCTTCGGTTCGCAGCTCCTAGACTCGGCATCCCTGGTCAAAATTCGTTTTCATTTTTTTCTAAAGACATGCTGAGTGTCTGAGGTGAATTTATGGACACTGGCTTAACACCATGGGTAGGAAAGTAGTGAACGATGAAAAACTTCGTTCGAGCATTTCAAATGGATCTAGGCGAATTCATGACTGGAATCACAAGGCTCGTGGGTGCTAGAATGGCTTTAGAGAAGAGAACAACCATGATTATGGCATTGTGGTGAGACAAGCTAAATAGAATCTCATACTCCATAATCCCAGTTGCCCTTTAAACACCTCATTCCTCTAAGAGGCGATATAACTTAGTTTACAGAAACAATTTAGGTGAAATTTAGCTCTTAGAAAAACAGTAAGGCGATTACTGACATGATTTCGTAATAGCCAACCAAATAGCAAATAGTTTGATGAGCAACTCCTGTTCCCCATTCTATGCGCCTTGAGATTTGCACTAGCCGTTTCGCAAAACCGAGCAAAATAGGCGACTCACAAACAAGATAAAACATTTTAGGCATCAAATTATTCAAATGACACGCTAAGTACGATGGAAAATAAGCAATTTGATAGATAAATGGTTTGATGGACTTGCTAAACCTACACAATCTTTTGGGAAGCAACTCGATTAAGGAGATGTACAATTTTAAATTTAGGTTGAACCTTCGTGAGCCTCTGGGAGCAAAACAGCAACTTTAAAAGGAAAGGCCCATTAATCTGACAAAATAAGCCTTGCAACGACAAGATCCTCCCTTTCATCTGGCCCTCATTGTTACCGATAAAAGCAGTTTTTTCTGTTCATGTTATTCAGTGAGAACGTATAAAGATAAAAGCTTAAGCAATAACCGATTGCCACAACATTAATTTATACTAATAGTTTCTAAGTTTATCTGGATGCAATAGCTCTCAAAACAGCCGTAATATTTCCAACGGTTTCTAAGTTGCCTGAACCCAGCTTGTGCTGCTACTGGAATTGAATCTGCACTACACGCGCACAAAAGTGTGTTGGCAAATGATGGATCCCCGAGGTACATCCGCTAATAAAATCGCAAATACACGTGTGGAGACCAACATCCAATTTAACCATTCCTAAAGTGTTGAAATTCGAAGCCAGTTACCAGTACTTCAGTGTAATTAACTGTCTCTTTGAGAAATACAGATGAACGATGGGAGCTGAAGTATTCTGAATACTTTGACAGCCTAAATGAAAAAAAAGAAAGTATGTAACCACAGTCGTCACAATAGCTGTTGGAATTTTCTACTAAGCGGATCTTTTGGCGACTGCGATGGACCGGAATTAGATTGGTTTGGCATGTTCGTCAATGGGATGTGCTGATGAGTGGACATTTGAAGCTGGCTTTGGAGAAGAGAACAGCCATGATTATGGCATTGTGTTGATGCAAGCTAAATAGAATCTCTTGGTCCTTTTTGAAGATCCATTTTGAGAATGCCATACTCCATAGCTCCCATTGGAAGACAACTGTTGGCAAATATCCTTTGGGGCAAGTGAGTGAATTTGTAGAATCATACATCATTTCTGGTCTGACAAAGAATGTTTTTCCAGTAACATTCCACTTTTAAACCAAATGAAACAGTCTTAAGCCCCATATTTTTCAACAGGTTTCTTTAGATTTATTTATTTAACGAGGTCGAATCCGTAGGATTTTGGGAAAACCCCTGGCGTCATTTAAGAATTGGAAGACAGTTCATGTAGTAGAAAGGATAGTTGAGTTTGAACTGAATGATAAATTCAGAATGGAAAGTAAATAGGACCACGTTTCGTCAAAACGGCCCATTTATGAGCTTGCTCTCGATAAAGAAGCATCTATAAATAGGACACAGGCTAAAAAGGAAACACCAAGCAACAAAATTAACTGCAAGCTGCGTAGAGTAGAATTTAGTTCGTTTTAGTAAATTTATCTAATTAGACTATGGTTTAGAAAGCTATCTTTGAAATTAGAGCGTCCGTACTGCACCTGCCTAGCTCTTGGAAGCCATTTATTTCTGCCACATAGTCCAAACAATGAAAAAGCTATATTTGACTGGTTGGAGATATCCACGAGGACCTTGATCAGCCGACAGACTATGATGTCATTACTAAATTAAGGTTAATCACTTTAAGTGATGGTAGTAAATATACTGTCTGAGTTTATCTTCGAAGTATTACGACACGGAAACACAAAAAACGTTTGCTCACTAGAATAACTTCTTTCTCACAGAACCTCGAGTTATCAAAGGATGTAGGAATAACTCCACCAATAAGATTTTTCTTTCTTCAAGATTGTGTGCTTGGCTGTGTTTAATTTACTCGTTTGCTTGGTGGTATCTCTACCATGTACTAAACTTTCTTTTACTCATATGCGTAAAACTATAGTACAAGCACAAAAAGTGTCATCGTGTGATGTGACAAAGCTATCACTACAGCTCTGTTTACTACTCCAGTTACACGAACAATCTCTGGCCTTTCTGCTTGATTTCCATCTAGAATCACTGAAAATTGGTCTAATTAATGTGAAGGCGCTATAAATTCATACCGTTTTATTTATTTAATCGTTATTTATTTATTGGTTTACTTCCAACCCATTAGGGCAAGTCTCAAGGACTTATAGGGTGTACAGCAGAAGTCCAAACGGCTTTTACAAGTAGCGCACAACGGTTAACACACAAGACAGTGAAAGCACTTATCGACGTCTTCGGTTTTCTGGCCACTTCCCTGGCATGGTTTCATCATACAGGTAGCGGTTCAATTCCGTAGTGGCACCTTGTTTGTTCTCGACATTGATAAGGGCAGACAATCTTCATACCTCATCCAGAGGTCATTTCAACTTCCTGGCCGAGTTTTAATTCGTCGCTACATGTACGCACCTTCCAGAGTCCAGTTTGAGACCATGAATTCAGGTATTTACGTCGTGCCTCATTTATTAGGCTGAACGAAGTTATACTTCTTCTGGCTTTATCTAATTTTAAACGTCCGGTGGGTGATTAGACCTATCCGGCCGCCCCTCTTGTTAGCCCCCAGAGTTGCCTTTGGGGTTACCGGTGGTCACTATGAGGAGGTTGAGAGTAGGTTTGACCACCATACCGTTATATAACTTTTCTGAGACTAACGGAGTCTTGGCATGGTACTTTGGCGCCACCGCTCAAAAAGCAAGATTTGATGCAAACAGACAATAAGAAAACAACTGTTTTTGATGGTGTTTTCCTTGCGTCCTCTCAAATCCTGCTAATTTTGTCTTCGCTCATATTATGAGATACCCGGAGGCTTTTCGTCTTAGCAACCATTAATTTTAATGCGCAAAATTAGCTGAAAATTTAAAACATACGTGACACATTTTTGCTAAAAAAGGATGGACACAGCCTGAACAGTGGCCATTGTTTCTTGGGCCAGTTTGCTCTCGTATGATAGAAAGCTCCTGCCTTTTGGTGGGTGGAGGGGGAATGGCGTCTCGGTGCGCGGCTTTTCGATTTCACATCACAAGCGAACGCAAAAGTGAAACGTTTGGTTTAGTATAAAGGTACTTTCAAGTTAAAACATGGAAACCATAGACGATGGAAAGTTGAAGACTAGACGCATTCGAAAAAAGGAGAAAAGGATATGCAAACATCTCGTTGGTGGTCCATCGACGAAACGAAACGCATTTCAAAGATAAGACATTTTCTGTGCTACAGATGAAACAAACGCAGGGCTTTTCAAAGCTAATTCGACGCACGATGCAATGAGTAGAATTTGATTAGCATCATCTCTCCTAGTTATCTTCAGCTTCCGCCTATTTTAGTAAGACAAACGGGCCACATTAGCAAGCTACCCACTATTAATAAGTATTTACCAAAGGCTTAGACAGAAAATCTCGTGAGCTGTAAAAGCGGAATTTCGATCGGTTCCCCAACGCTTCATCCGGATCAATCACGGGCTTTCATTCTCGGGCTCCTTCGTTCAGTGTCACCAACGCCTTCGCTGTGGTTTCGTCTAAAGTACCCCTCTTATACTCAAATTTATCGAAGTCGAAAGTACTTCTATGACGATTGCAACCGGAGATAACATTAAAATACTAAACAAACTAGCCTTACCTACGCTGCCCTTGTTTCCCATACGCCTGAATTCACCAATATTTTTAGCTGTTAATTTGAAGTGAAAATGCTGGTTTATCGTTTTGCTGGAAGAAATAAGGTGGTGCAGAAAAAATAACAGTTAATTCCTGGACAACTTAGGAAACGATGATGAAGTGATAAGAACCTTCTTGCCGTCTCTGCTTCAATCTTTTCCTTGCTGACCCTTTTGATTCAACCATCAAAAATTAATCTGCGCCTCATACTCATGAAAGGTCTCCAATTGTCCTCTCTCTACCATATTTTTCGAAGAATGCTTGCTGCTTGAAGAAATTAAAGAGTGCAAATGGTTGGGCCATATCATCAGTGCGGTGAATGTAGAGAAGTATCTTTCCCTTTGATTAAACCCAACTGTCTTCCTATGCAACCAAGTCATTCCTCGCAGCCTTCCTAGCCAGTCGGACAGGTGGCTGGCAATCATCTTTGTGCAGTGGCCTATGCTCAAAGGCCCTTTGTAATTATAACTGTCGCCAGGACTACGAACAAAATGGCAAGATCGCCGATTTAGTCGTACTCAGGCGCCAGGTACACTTAACATGGACCAGTTTCTTCTTGCTCCTGGTATTCAGCCGTATTTGTATGCTTACGCTATTTGCACATTAATGGGTATTCATGGGATGTTTGCCGCGACTCATCTATCAAAACGAGGATTTTTCACTGACATAATCTAAAGGAATTCAGTCGAATTCTGCAAAAGAAACTTCTACGTCGGTAACTATTCTGATCTGTTTGGGAGTTATTTCGATGAATATGTGAACCGTTTGAAATTACGAAGCCTACCCAAGATTGGAATGGTCAAACAACATTTTCAGTCCGAAGGTCACCTCCTCTCTTCCTTTTTTTGCATTATTTGCAACCACCTTTTTAATGGTATTTAATAAGAACCAACGCCCTTAAATAAACCATGAAATCACTTTATTCATTTCGATTTGATTGACTTCAAGTGCAATCGGTCATGGGAAACCTTATTTAAACTACATTTAGCAGACCAAAACTAAGTGAACTGCATAACTTTGTATAACATATTACTTTGGTCATTTTCACCAATAAATTTGGCCATAAATTCCTGGAATTCAAAATACCGAACCATAATCGGAAGTTGTGACGAATCTAAGTAGTTGTCACCCCTCTACTTATATATCACTAGTTTTGTGATAAATGAGTTTTACGGAGTCGAAAAGAGTGTAAAATACGGGATTAGTTCAACAATCGAGGCCTAATGATGCGTACTTTGCACACTGATGTTTATAAGGGGTGGCGGGTACGCTGACTACAGTGCATCACTAGGCGCCCGCGTTCTCATTGGTTAGGAAGAGTGAGTCCAATCAGTGCGTGCCTGGGCACTGAGTGATGGTCGTGTGGGGCTGTCACGCTCACACCCATTGCCGCTCAATCCGTGTTTTGTGCCCGTGTCACAATCAGCGAGCATGTGTATCCGTCTTTTATTCCTTCTCGGATTTTTATCTTCCTTCTGTTATTCACTTCCTAAAGACCACAATATCAATCTTTCAGACGCTGTAGCTATTGAAGAGAAATTTGTTGAGGAGCTGCCTATAGGACATGCGGTGCTAAATCTCAATAAAGCCCTCGCTGTTCACGATTCCCTTCATAATTCTACTCAGCATCCACTCTATTCTGAATCGAGGATATTTACTCTAATTCCTGCTGAACAGTATGAGTACTTTCGCATCTCCCCCAATCACGATTTGATCGTTATTAAACGAATCGATCGTGAAGCAATCTGCTCAGCCAACGATCAGGAGGGATGTATTCTTAGACTGCAGTTGAATGCTCTCCAAATGGGAGATCTCAATTCAAGAACACGCCTACGTGCTGTGTTTGTGCGCTTTGTATTGGAAGATATCAATGACAATCGTCCCCTCTGCCAGCCCCCCCCTAATGCTCTTAAAGATGAGCAGAACCCCATACCTACCATAGAAGTCCTTGAAAATACCCAGCTAAATGAAGTTCTGGCATCTTGGACAGTGACTGATGCGGACACTCCGAAATACGGTATTCATGGTTTTCGACAACTGGCAACTTCACCGCATGATTTCTCAGGCGATCAATTTTCCCTTGACATCTCTGAGGCCACTCTCACGCAGCGGCCATGGTCGAAAGTCACATTCCAGCTGCGGCTAAATCGCCCTTTTAGGAGGCAATCGGGAATAGCTTCCGTAAATTCAAAACTGCTTGGAGAGTATATGATCAAATATACTGTATGGGATAGTACGGACGAACCAAGTGATTATAATCCTTCCCACAGGACAACCTGTCACATTCGAGTTCACATCTTGGATGTTAATAACCATAGCCCCGAATGGGTTGTCCCGCAAGAGTTTCAACTCAATCAACCCATCCAAATAGATTTGAAGGAGGGTTCTTTAGGCGGTGTTGGGAGAAACAATCATATATTGAAACTGGAAGCAAAAGATGGAGATATCGGCCCAAATGCCCGGATTCAGTATCGTTTAATGGTTGGGGCTGATAAGTTGTTAGAGGCAGATGGTCTTCTCAATAATCTGCTCTACATTGATTCCCGAACCGGTGTGCTGAGAGTACGTCGATATCCACTTGATTATGAAGCTATAGCCCGCCAGTTACCATTGAAACAGACATCTCCGGATGGAACCGAAGCCGCCGGTATTAGGTTTTTCGTTAAAGCAGTCGACTCACCCAAAGACGAGTCTCAGCAAAGGAGCAGTCCAATTGGCGAGATTGTGCTTTATATTCATGATATCAATGACTCACCTCCCAAAATCACTGTTCTCCCCGTTTCCATTGTGCCATCTTTCAGCCCAAGTAGCAGAAATACTCTCAACGTAAGAGAAAATCTGCCTGCACTAGAACCAGTCGCATCAGTCACTGTAGAAGATCCAGATACAGGTGTTGGCGGTCGTGTTGAATGTGATCTCCTTGAAGGACCTTCAAGAAATATTTCAACGCCGAGTTTTCAGTTGATTAAGACGACTTTTCCTGAATGGTCCACAAAGCAAAAGAATGTTGGATATCAAATTCTAACTGCAGGTCCTTTGAATCGTGAATTTCAGAGCTCTCATGAACTGCGACTTATTTGCATTGATGGGGCTGGAGCAAGTGATCATCATGTAAAAAGATTGACATCCGTCGTGAGTATCTATGTCCGCGTCCTAGATGAAAATGATTGTCCGCCTAAAGCGTCCACTGAGAATGAATTTCTTTCGGATGGGAAAACTGTGGCTTGTAGGGTAGTGGAGAACATCAAAATGGGTACAAAGATCTGCCAGTTGAAAGTACACGACGCTGATGAAGGGGAAAATGCAGTAGTGGAATGGACGGGAGGGTTCGATGTACCCACTTGGTTGAGGGTAGATGCCTCCACTGGTTGGCTGATTGTGTCAGGACCTGGCGGCCCTGATAGAGAGACCGCCGATCATCATAATTTCTCCGTTGTTGCTACAGATGGCAGAAAGGGTGGAAAAAGACTTTCGACAATAGTTCCTGTTTCCCTCGAAGTTCTTGATGTGAATGATCACGCTCCCGAAATCGGATCCTTTTTCTACTTCACCATCTCAGAGTCTGCTCCTCCTGGAACAATCATTGGGTGCCTGAACGCGACGGATAGAGATAAAGTGGGCACTGAGAATTCAGCTCTCACATTTACCATTTCTGCCATTCGACCTTATGATCTAACTAGAACAATGCTTTTCGAATCCAACGCAAAGTCTGGTTCATGGACACCAGCAACAAATGGGGCTCAGAAGATCAAGGTTCCTGTGGTGGTGAGTCGTCTATTTTCTTTTATCCTGCTCGATTTTAGGCTTTTTAACGACCGCTCTTCTAAATCATACATAGAAATATATCTGATATTGCTCGTCTTCACCTCAGGCCATTTAAGACATTTTGCATCAATTTTATCGTTCGATCTTATAAGAAAGTCTTTATCGATCCCGCCCTTCAAGAGGCTTAGATAGGGTATTCGGATGAAGGGCTGTGAATTGTTGAATTTCGGGCGACGTTTATTTAGCAGCGTCACGCACGAATACCTAATAGGGACATTATAGAGCGATGCATTTTGGATAAGATGCGCAAAGCTGCGCCTGCGATACATCCATCCTACATCTTAGCTTTAGAGAGGCTGTTTTACCGTGATTTTAGACACATCTTGGTAATGAAAACGGGAACTCTGTCGGTAGTGTATCAGCTGCATTCGTACTTGACATGAGCTGGAATGGCACCTGTACTCATCCAATCTACAAATGACTGACGTAAGAGAGGTTCTTAAAAAAAGGTGCCAAGACGCCTTCTATCACCTTTGGTATAGAGTCGAGTTCATTTCATGTAACTTTACTAGTTCAGAAGAGTTAGATTCTTGTTATTTTTGATAATGTGGGCTTTAGTCCCCTCAGAGCATGATCGGTACTTAGCATATTCTCTCACAACCACGTTGCAAGGTATCCGTGATGACAATGTAGTCATCTTATTGGGGAAGAGAGGCGGTTAATGGAAGAACCAATCGTTACAAGTCGCAAATTTTCTTTGGATTCCACATATCTTGTCACCGCTTTTGCCCTTAACGAGTCTCATAGAGGCGATTTTTCGGATGGCGTCTAAAAAAACTTATCCCCGCCAGCAGCAACGATTAAACTCCTCGAATCAAGCGCCCTTGTCTAGGGTCTCCTCAGTGTCTAATTGATATGTATTGTTTATAAGACCGTTCAAACTGATCGTCAGTCTCCAGCCTTTTTAACCATATTTCCAAAAAAAACCTTATCATTTCCATCTCCTACATCACAAGAAGAGGGAAATCGAGTTTCAGTACACTATTCATCCTCTTCGTAGTCATTTCCAAACCTAATACTCAGGCTATAACGCGACTGTATGATACTCCATGAGGAAACCTAACGACAGCTTGAAAGACACATTGACTTTTTGTAAATTATTTAACCTGATAGCAGATAAGATATTTCAGCTATTATCCACCCTAGTACGAGCAAATAAGGGTTTTAAAACACGCCCTATGTGATTCCTTTATTTGGCAGTCTTTCCACTGCTAGAATTATTTGGCTACCATGTACCACCAAGCTCTTTTTAGGTTTCAAATATCGTAATGTTTTTAGCCGGATTGTCATGTATTTACCTGTTGAATGGCGATCCAATGGGTTGAATGAAAAGTTCTGCCGCATACTCCGCTATAGACATGCGGATATCATTTACACTTGTAGCTGGCTTTTTTCTAATCATGCTTGAAAAAAAGGAGAGCGAACGGAAAATCTCTTTTCGATTTTACCATTCATGAGTATTGAAGCATTAGACACGCAGACTGTCAATAGCTGTGTCGACTGAAATCGAGATTAAAACTGGTGATCGTGGTAAGAAACCAGTGACTAGTTCTGTAAATTGAGATTTGCAGATCCTCACGAATTCTTTTGTTCAGGGAGGGGATTCTCTCGGAGATGTTAAGTCATGCGATTCATTCATTGTAGCTTCAAGTTTGTTACCTCGAAACTGAATTTTGATTTGCTAAATTTTGCTACCGTTGAGATTGTTTAGCTGCCTATAGTTTTAATCTGTGTTTCGATAAAAATTAGACTTTCTCGGTTGAAAAACGAGAAGGTTGAGGAAGATGTAGGGAAGGAGGAGGAGTAGTCACAAACTTTAAATTTAATTTATTGCCGTTGGTTTGGGGGGGGGGGGAATTTGGGAAGTGTTCAGCAGTCAAGGAAAATAACCAAACGGAAATTGCTAGTTTAAATCGATGGGACTATTTCAGAAAAAGAATAAACGGAAGTCGCCAGTGGGTTCAATTAAACCATAATTACATAGCTAATATCGGCCTAAGACACATCAAAATGTTAATTTTTCGACTCTAAACTAAGTCTCGAAGTCTCCGATGTTTGCAGTGAAGTCTAGTTTTTCAATTTTCATCAAAATTAACAATTTATGTGGAAACAGGGTATATCTGAGGACTGTCTCTGTTAGTATATTGTTCCTATCGAACTGGGATTTTTACTAAACCATGTAAAATGGAAAACCGTTTTTGCTTTTCGGCTAAAGAAACGGTTGACATCGTCTACGTTATTTGGAATAATATTGGTATCGTGAACTTCGATGCAGCCTTCACTTGATATAGCCTTTCTGACTGTACATGGTCATCTATCATTGTAGGAAAGGGCCTTTTACACTTTGTCAACCCCACTGCACTGATTTTATAGGTTTGGCTACTGGGACTCATTTGCTGTAAGTGAATTCGTTCCAAAATATTCTGCATCCATTTTGTTAACTGGAGAGTTCTGCTCTTTCAGCTTTCTTTAGTATCATCCATTATTTGGAATGAACATATTGAATAGTACATCACACAGACTTTAATTTACTTTTTTGCCACTTTGATATCTGACTTCCAATATTTTCAACGATTTCAGGACCACATTCCCGATTTTCACTCAGTAAAGTAAATCCTCTAAATACTCAGAGACACTAGAGGCTTTGAAGTCAGCATGAAAGTATCTTGAGAAGTTATTTAATCTTCAAAACTTATTTGTAAGCCATCAATTGTTAAGATATACCAGTTTATGTAACAGTGCGTGAGAATACTTGTGTTCACATGTTTTATGATTGAACTTAACTGTTTTCAATTTTGAATATTTCCACCAGGTTGTTATGAGGGCTAAGAGAAGTGTGCTTAGGTTTATTTTACTGAAATACATCCAGCTTGGAGAGGTCCGGCTAGCCATTAATGGTGAGATGCATGAAAAGCGCTTAGAATAATGCTAACGAGGAGAAAATTATCATCATACTGTGTTCTCATTATCACCTCAGAATTCGCACATTCCCCTCTCGGTTTATCTGATTGCCAACTTCCCAAGCATGTGTAATATTTTGTATTTTGATGACTGAGAGGGTGGTCGGCTAAGCGCTGTCTTGCGAATCGAGTTGGTTCGGTCCTCAATTCCCACTGCTTTATTCCACCACCCGTACCGACATTAATGTCGAATCTGGTCAGCTGTTATCTGTGATGAGATCTACTAATGAGCACAACGTTCACGAGAGGCTTGGAGAAAGGAGAGGTGAGCCTCTTTCCGCCCTAAGTTGAGAGAATTTACATTCTAACTGCTTTTCAAGGTTTACGGACATAGGAAAAAGGGATGAATTCGGTAATCTGTGAGAGAACTTCATTTGTCGGCGTATTTTCAGAAAAGCTTAGTAATCTACTGTCCCTAGTTCGGCGCGGCCGTGGCATTAATTAAGCGTGATGTAGGTTTAGGACACCCGGACCTTATCTAATGAAATCTTTGAAATTGGATGACGTTGTTGAATTTCCGCTAACAATTAGGAACTGTGTGAGCGTATATAGGCCTATGACTAAGCTCTTCCTGTTCCGATTAATAAATTGATAGGGCTTTCACTAATTATTAAATTTAAAAATTTTTTAGATTAAAAAACTCAATATGGAGCTGGTTTTGTAGCGGGTTGGTAATCAGAACAAACTGACTTAATTGTCGGAAGTATCGTTTCAAGCCATTTTACTTAAAATATGAAGTCATTGAAATTAGTCCTGTTAGTCTGGGCGGTAGTATCTTCCTCTGTCGATGCTCAGGATGAAATGTTTGCGGCTCTACTAGCATAGGTTGTTAAATCAAAATCTAAGTTTAAATGCCTTCCGCCTCGAACTGGTGGCAAACTCGACTGATTCAAGGCAAACGCAAAAAGGCATAGACGCCTCCTGCCATTTACAGTAACACTTAGACAGATAAACACGCGTTTCTGAACTGCTAATGGAGGAAACGGGGTGCGTTAGTTTTGCTTGCAGTAAGGTGGCTTAGGTAATCACACCTTCCATGTAAAGAAACTCAATATAAATTTTTGGGTTTGGTTTTTTAGGCGAATCCGCTTTCATATGTGAAAGCCTGTGGCGCTCGAATGATTTGAACGAACACAGGTGCGTATATGTATGAAAGCGTTCTGTCAAGCTCTCAAAGGCAGCAGAGGATGCTGGATGTGTCATTAATAAATGAAGCTTTTTCAGGCCACTAGCCACCTCTCTGCTACGTGTGGGGACCAACGATTAGCACGATTTTCGGTGCTACATAACCGAGTGTTCAATCATTATAGTAGTTACACACTTTTGGAAATGTTAATTGTTTTTGGACCTTTACTTTTGGTGCCGATGAAGAGGACTAGTGATCACTAGATTATGAAGACGTAAGGGTCTTGTTCAACATACGACTTCACTTCTCACTCTATGTTCGGTGTCTGCTTGCATTTAACATTGTACTATTATTTCCATCTTCCTTACAAATAATGAATTTCTCCTCTGCTCTGTATCCTCTGGCGTCTCTCTGACTGACAGCCCCTCCAGTTTAGGGAAAGCATACCCAGACGAATCCTGAGCACTCAATGTGCTCCTCTTTGTAATCTTCATTCGATAGCTAATTAATGTTAATATGTACGGAAAACGTGAACGGTTGCTGTTAATGTGTTTCATGTCATTAAAATGTGAGATCGGTTATTCCATGGCAGTTGTTTCTTTATTTGTACTGATTTCCGGTTTCGTTGTGTAAATTGCCTAGATTTCTGCCTTTACTGTTGTAATCCCAATAGAGACGTTAACAAGTCCACACCCTATTCATTATTTTACTAAAAGGCCATGCGATTTGTGGGGCTTCTGAAGCAGAAAATTCACATTAACAATGGATGAAATAGATTTCTGGGCCTCATTGCCATTTTATGAAGAAAGAAATCGTGTTCTATCCCAATCCAGTCCTATTTATGCTCGAGAAGCTAGGGACATTTGCATGATAGCGTCTGGTCAGACACATTCGGGAGGTTGTTGCTGTTTTCTGATGCCCGAATCAGAAAACAAAGTGGTTCTACAGCATTCAGCACTTGGAACGTAGATTTGGGATCACATTTCAATAATATACAAGCTATCCTAAAACTTTCAAATAAACCTTTTATATGTAAACTGATTGAAGATTACTTTTCTGCAGCCAGAATTACATTCAACAGTCCTTGCAGACTTTACAGATTCGTGAATCTTCGTTAACCAGGACAAGATATAGTGAAAATATTAGGATGTCAGTTTCTGTAAATGAACACTCCCAATACTGCTAGACCCTCTGTGATTGCCGTGCATGTTCTCACGCTATTCATTCATGTCTCCGGAGAAGGAAGGACTTAGAGTGCGTTAGAGAGAGGTGGGGATTGTGTTATTGCTCCCAACTAGGAGGCGATCGTTCACAGAATCAGTGTGGTGAGAGGCTACAAAGGAAGTCTTAATCAAAAGCCCTTGGGAAGACGTGTGAGTTGGTGTGGTCATAAAACCCGACCACTTTTTTGATGAAATTTTGTCTTTTTACAGAAATAGCCGAATGTTCTGACTTGGACCTTTCATTTACAACTAAACTTCACCCTTGAGAGCAATTAAAAATTTCAGAATTTCTGGCGAATGTTAAAATATTCAAGCAGCACCTATTTTCATAACGTCGAGCTAGTTTAAAGAGAATTCATTCAGAAACACTTGTGATATTTAAAGATGGCTGGATGTAGTTGATTATTAGCCTACCCGTTAGACACCTTAATGATCCTCTTTTACTTACTCTTGGTGTTGGAACTATATCACCATTGTTTGCTTGATTCGCGTGAGAGTCGATTGAGAAGCGTCCATTATAGCGTTAAGATGGGCACTGCTCAACGGTTTTGTGGGCTTTATATTACCAAGAGAGGCCTCTCCTTCATGCGAATGCTTATCAGGTTTTATCTGACCCTTTGGGTGGACGTTCCTCCTACACGTAAAGTAGTCTATTTTGTCAAAAACCTAGAACGTATAATTATGCAGCTGGCTTTCAATGCCTCGATATGAATGGTGGGAATTCCGAAAATCCTTCAATTGAACCACTCGTGTGCTGCTTTCAAATTTCTTATCACGCAGATAATACCGCTTAGTCTAAATTAAGTTTCCATTTGTACAAATTGCGAGTCGAGGTACATTAGGAATAGTATCACGATTATTGGTAAAGATGAACAGGGGTTAGTACCCTTCAAACAAAATAAAGAAGAACAAAACGAAGCGTCAGCACTGAAACAGGAATAAAGAACAAAGACAAAAAATTTCGCTATAGAAAAACATATTTTCCTTGAAAGTGAAATTTCCGTCAACACAACATATTTAACGTGAGAGCCCTCCTAGAGAACATATCCATCGAGGAACAGGCCTAGAATGATGAGGGTGCATAGCGTGCTTCTGTTTTAATTAATGTGAACCTTTGAGAACTGCTATCTCATGCATTCATAATAAGATGCTGAGCTCAGAATACGCGAAAACCAATCTATTCTTTAGAAATGACATTTTTAAGGCCGTTGTTAGAGTTTTAGGCAATGTAGTCGATGAGTGAAACATCAATTGTTGAGCTTAGGATATTTGAATTAGTTTAAGTTGAATATTTAAAATGAAAACACGTCCTAATTAAGAGATTAATTTTGGCTTTTTTTAAAATCTAATTGTTACCTTAAAGTTTCGATGAATTGTGGGTTGAAGCAGTATTTTAAACTATTCTTAATGTATCTAGAACTACTTGTTTCGTGAAAACACAATAATGTATTGATATCTTCTGCTGCTTCTCGAGATATGGGAATGGGTGATCGCGAGGATAAATGTGTATGGGGTTGATATGAAATTCTTTGAACTTGGCGGCATATGATGAAGAGTAGACCATATTCGGTACTGATATGGAGTTAGCGGTTCTGGCATCGTAGTTGCACATGAACTTAGGCCCTTTGTACGTTGTGGCATCGTCATGGCTAGCGGGTCATATGGACTGAGCTCTCATTGACTCCAACTCGTGTTGGGATAGTCAGTAGCGCTCTTTCATCTTGTATATTTGAAGGGCGTTTGTATCTGAACTCAAAAGATTGGTTAATATTTCTTGTAACAGACCTTCACATTTTCCTCCCAGCCGATTCAATCACTACGTCTATCGGGTGCTCCAGATCAGAAATTAATTACAGATTGGGCTGCATGCAGCCAATGAGCACCTTAATTGAATCATGCCTTTGAATCCTTACTACCTTTCCAAACTGTTCTCGAATTAAGCTAGATTTCGAAATGACGGAAGAGACGTCAGTCGCTTTTTTGGTTAAAGTGTGGACTAACTTCATTTCTTGATAAGGACAATACCCTCTATATTATGAGATTATTTTAATTACCCCCAGCACAATTCGAACCAATTCGAACTAAGCTTAAGCAGCCATTCAAGTTTAAAACTCAAGTGTACCTCTCGGATCATTAACCATAACAAGGCCATTGATGATGATATTGAGCATTCCTTGCGAAAGAGCTCGAATCCCCTCACTCTTCCATTAAATGATAACCAGTCGAAATTGTCGTGCAAAGTAGGCTATTTGAATGGACACAAGTTATGAAATAAGGTTGTTAACCCTAATGCCGGATAGAGTCTACCTACAGCAATGCTTGAATTGTAGTAACTAAGGGTAACACAGCAGGCCATCATTTTTTCTGCCAAAGCTATGATATTTATCTAATTTTTAGTTAAGAGGAAACTGGAGTGTTTCCGTTGGACCTGATGGATTGGACGGAGCAGTTAGAGTCATTTGAACTGCTAGTTGAGGGTCGACGGTGGAAAACGAGAAGCGGGAGAAGTGGTTCAGCTCATCATTCGATAGGAATTCAGTGAATACTCGACTTACTGCTCAGACTACCGTGCAGATAACATTCAGGATGAGAATGATAATGAGCCATATTTATTTTTCCAAAAAGTGATACTGTGGTAAGCTTTGAACTCATACTCGGATAAAACGAAAAAGAAATCTGAATCCCCTGTACTTTCCTGGATTCTTTATATAAAATATCTGCGAGCAGCTTTGTTGTAAATCTACTTATCATTAAAGGAATAGCCACTAGTAATGCTCACCGATTTTCCATGCTCTAATTGCAGTTTGGTGTAACAGGTTGCTCTTAACTGAAAAAGATTCTTGCAGAAACGCGTTTTATAATACTTTTGTTTATCTCATTTTGGGAAAGGTCTTGTAGCCTGTGGAGATATACAACAACTTCCACGTGTGATTCTGCAGTTGTGGCTAACGATTCCGATAAGCTCCCAATTCAGAATTGGAGTATTCACTTTGCTTCGATAACGAGACACAGCAGTGGATCGGAAATAGGAGACAAGAAGAAACAAAAACTGCCATGATGCCTGATACACCCTGGTTTGAATTGAACCTCGATCAGGTGAGATCAGTTTGGTTGCTGTTGATGGTCCCTTTCACGATGTCTCTCCTGAGAAGAGGGTAGAGAGAACTCGGGAGATATGGACTTTTTACTGCTACAGATAAGGGAGACCAGACTTTCCGCCACTGCATCTGTTCATATCGATTCACAACTTCGGACGTAGAACCAGCTGATCAGTAAGTTTGGTTTAAATTTAAAAATGCTGCTCAGATATTACGATCTCTATCGTAGGCAAGCAAATGCAATGTCAAATCTCTTGAGCTATATATTTACCCACTTATCATTTGGTTGGTTGTTGCGCGAAGAATTTCATAAATGGGAGTCGTCACGTTAAAGAATACAGACAGTTTAAACGGCTTTGAAAGCTTTCAGGGAGTGAATTTTTGCTCCGAGCTATGTAGGCCTGGTAATCCACGATCTATTGGGATGTGAGGAGAGTATCAAGGTTCACTTGTGTCTTCTAAGAACTATATTTGTTGGCTAGCGGGTTTGGTGGTGTTTAATCAAAACAATAAATCAAGATAATTAAGACTACCAGTGGTTAGACCTTGTGCTGGATGCAGTTCCCACTTTTTATAAATAGTGAGATGAAAAATTCCACCGTATAAATTAACGGGGTTCTTTATTTGACCGTGTTAAATTATTTTGAAGTTCTCTTTAAGCCTCTTACTGCAATTAACTGAACGTGGGTGTATATCACTGAATTATAAGACGACTTTAAAAGAAGGCCTAGTCTCCACCTCCAATTGGTTTGGATAAAGAGATTTTGGGATTTTTTCGTGTTTTAAATTGGTGCTTTGCGGTGCTATTTGCTCAACTTGTTACCGCGCTTAGTTGGTATGAAAGAACATGAAGTGACGTTAAGAAGTGCATTGGTGTTGCAGATTTGATCAGGAAATTTTAAACAGTCACTATCGCCTTAGCACTTCGACTCATTGGAACTGTAGATTGACGTGTTGCACTATTGCAAGAGCCCATGGACGAGTCTTGACTAATGACCTATCAGGGGAACGTTTTCAAACGTCACTTAGACATTAAAACTGAAAAAAATAATATCGGTCAAGGAAGTGCACTAGTAAAGATGTAAATTTAAAATCGCAGTAGAACCACAGAAGGATTTACTAAAACTGTTACGAAAGGAACGGGTTGGCGAATTGAAGACGGCACCGTTGATATAAATGGATAATCTTATTTACTGGACTATCGCACTAGAATTGCCATTAGAATAATAGCAAATCCAATTTGGGGAGAGAGAAGCTGAGAAGCTGAATCCAAATTTTAAGTTAAAATACCTCGATACCAAGCTAATCAATATCGTTCAGATGAAATCGAATCAAAAGCGTTTTAGGTACTAGACTAACTATTCCTATTGAGCAAATGTCTAATCAATAGTACCCTCACTGTTCCCGATAAATGGTTCAAAACTGATTCTTAAACCAGTCTTCACGACCGTTTTTCAAATTGATTCATTCACAACTTGCAACTCGCTTGACTATTACTTTGATTACTTGGATAGAATTCAAATATCATCCTGGTAACATGGGCTAAATTTCACAGAACAATGCTGGGAATCTATGTTAGAAACAATGTGAGGTCCCAAAAGTATGTGTATCATGCTGAAAATCCCTTCAACATAATATTAGGTAATCTCAAAAGTAAGCTCTCATAAATTTGATTGTGTGATTGGACAACTTCGTATTTAGCCAACCGCTAACTTCAACTTATTAAGGAATTTGCTATCAAAATACAAGAGGCTTATCAATTCATTCCTCTTCCTG